>JABEYC010000190.1:0-69082 GCA_013266195.1 Fusarium zealandicum | reverse complement strand
CATATTCACTCCCACTCCCCCATCACCACCCCTGCCCCCGGCTTCAGGGTCTTACTGCTACTCTCAAGTACCAGGTGATACCCTCCCCCAGTCTGCGCAACACCCCTCGCCTCTTCATCTTGGTCTTCATCTTGACTTGAACTTATACCGTTCCCAGCGCCACTTCCATTGCCAATGCGCCGTTGGAGAGACGTGTCTTGCTTACTATCTTGTACCATTTGAACATCGTGTATCTCCACCGTTTACGAGAGTGCCTTTGCCTTCTTTCCCGTTCCCTTGGATTCAACTTTTCACTGCCGCCTCAACACTGCCATCCGTCTCATATCCGACTCTTGTAGCTCTTATGCCTAGCATCTTGAGTTTCCTCATCCCGATCACTCACTCATCACCCCCTCGCCACTTACACGCTCTGCCTGTGTTCGACCACCAAAGATGACGGCCGCTCTTGCTCAACCGACCGTCACGGTCAAAGACCCCTCTGCAATTCGCAAACGCAGAAGACGCGCCCCTGCTGGCGGTGCTTCTGACGATTGCTTCACTTGCTCCAAGAAAAACATCAAGTGTGACCGCAGGCGGCCATACTGCTCTCAATGTCTCGAGGTTGGCAGCGAATGCTCTGGCTACAAGACTCAGCTCACTTGGGGAGTTGGCGTGGCCAGTCGAGGCAAGCTCCGCGGTCTATCTCTACCTGTTGCAAAAGCACCCCCTGTTACTCGTGAGCCCAAGAAGCAAAGCGTAAGGTCCAGGTCCAGCTCTGTCGTTACCCCTCAGAGCATTGAGCAAAATGAAAGTGGCAGAGCGCATCGGGGACCTATTGACATCCCAATGGTGACCCAGGTTGCTTCTGCGCCCACTACTCCTTTTGCTATGGCGGGATATGATTACCTCTCCATATCTCATCCAGAGCATCCACCTTCATTGCCGCAGGGAAGCTGGGGCAGCATCAGCTACACTTCCGGACTCGGTCACTCACCAGACAACGCACCCAAGTATCCTCGATTCCCGCTCCCTCTGGTTACCGAGGATCTTACCTCCTCGATCGATTCTCTCAACGAGGTTGACTACTTGTCGCCCATGAGCCAGTCTTTTACTAGAGATGATGGATCCTACGTCCAGAGCCCTTCCTACATGTACGACAGCTACACGACCGGCAACAGCTCCCCCGGCCCCCAAAGCCCTCCCTCGTCTCTTTACATCGACCATGCAAGGACCATTGCCCCGACTTCGTGCCCGAGCCTTGCTCATGCGCCCTCGGAAATGAGCTCAAGCCTTCATTCTCATATGGACAACTTTGATTCCCAGCTGAGTAACAGGCTCGTTCGAGACTGCGACTCGTTCAGTACGATGGCATGAATCAGCCGGATATCTTCTTTCTTACTAACGCTTTTCAGGCGTACCCGAAGTCGACGCATACAGCGCAAGCTATAGTTCCATGCCTATTACATGGCACTCGCCATCGATGCAGGAGGAAGATGTCAAATCCCATCACTCGGACTTTGCACCCTCGCACTGGCCCACAGCTTCCGAATCCCAATCTGTTCATGTGAGCCAGGACCTCATATCCAAGATGCCCTTTTTCATGGATTACTACGAGAATATAATGTGTCCCTCAATGGTCTTTATTGACGGGCCGCACAACCCCTTTCGAGACCATATCTTGCGACTAGCTGCAAACAGCCAGAGTCTGAGCCATGCGATTTGTGCTCTTGCATCCTGCAACCTACGCATGAAGAGGAAACTGAGTCTCGGCCGTGATACTCGGGAGCTTTCAGAGAAGTTGATGGCTGACAAACACGCCGCCGAAGCCATGGCAGACACTCAGCCCGACGACCTGTCCCTCACCGAGGAATACCAGCACCGCAACCTGGCTGTGCACCTATTGAACGAGCAGCTCAATGACCGCAGCAAGTCAACCCATGACTCGGTCCTCGCCACCATTCTCCTACTGTGCCATTACCGCATGGTGGAGTCTGGCATTGCCAAGTTCCACACTCAATTTGCCGGCGTCAACAAGATCCTTGCCCTCAGATCCCAACAATCTTCTGCTTCGGGGGATTCTGCATGGATGGAAGCACTCTACACCTATTTTGACGCCATCTCGGCGAGTATCAATGAACGCGAGGCTCAAGTGTATCCCAGCTTCAGAGGGATGCCGAGCTTCCAGCTCCTTCCGATGGGTGCGGAGAATCTGGTGGGCTGCGACCGCGAGCTGTTCAAGACTATCAGCAAGCTTGGCCGGCTGAATCTCCTGTCACAAAACCGGCCCGTGCGGAACTCAAGGGCTTCCTCTGTTTCTCACGCTGGTTCCGGAAGATCGCCATCGCCACCGTATATCTCTCCGCTGGGCCACGCTCACAAGGCCAGTTATGGGATGGGTGTTGGGGGGCCGGGTCAGCAGATGGGTGAAATGAACAACCCTGGCGAGTACCGATACGACGGGTATGGAACACCGCTTAAAGATGAAGAGGTTACTTCATCCACCTCGTCGACGAGCTACGATGACAACCGCTCACTGTTCTGGCATGAGTGGAAGGAGGCTCGCTTAGCCCTACAGAACTGGCGCTTTGATGTGTCCCGGGTTTCTGCTTCGCTGCCCGGGTCGCCCACGCAAAGCCAACTACGAGACCTCGAATCACTCTCAGAGGCGTTCCGCTATGCTGCGCTCCTGTATACGGAACGTCTAGTGAGTCCCTCTCTGCCCTCGGGCCATCAAAGCATCCAGAGCTTGGTGAGCCAGGTGGTATACTACGCAACCAACCTGGAGACGGGTAGCAGTGCCGAGAAGTTCTTGCTTTGGCCGCTCTTCATCGCAGGTTGCGAATGCGTCAACGAATTGCAGCAGAACATTGTGCGGTCCAAGTGCCGCGACATCATGTTCCGGTCAGGGTACATGAACAACCTAGCGGCTCTCGAGGTGCTGGAGAAGCTGTGGTCCGAAGGATTGACGGGCGAGGAGTCGTTGAGCCCGGAAGCCAGGACTGGGGGTCAACGCGGTCCGTTGAACTGGACGAAGTGCATCGGCGGTCCTGGGGTTGAGGTAGAGTGGATCATGTTTTGATTGCAAGAATGGTCAGCGGTTTTTGACATGTGAATGATTGTGTTTCTGGAGCTAGAACAGGGGATTAGGCTACAAGGGGGCTTCACTACGTGGGTAGGGTGTATGGAAAAGATGATACGCATAGGAGGATACAGGCGTATGGGGCTGGGGTTTGGGATTGAGAGTGGAAGGGCCAGACATCAGGATTGTATTATATAACGAAACGGCATCTATGGCTCGGTAGACAGAAGCGAAGGCGTCATGGCTCACGATGGTTTGGAATACCTTGGGACATTTATGTGCCTCTTTAGGAGGGTTTATGGGACAAGAATCAAAGCTTTGAAACGAATGGGATTTCTGCATCATGAGTGACACTTGACGATAGCGTCAGGAATACCCCACGCCAAGTAACAGCACACGATAATATCCTTGAAGTAGTAGTGACCATGCCGCGGGCTTCATCGGTGTAGGTCTCTCACACGCCCTTGCATAGGTGGCCTTGCTTGACTTCGGGGCCGCCGGTATGGGATCTTTGGGCTGTCTGGCGGAGCCGGCCGACCTGACATTTCGCAGGCGCGCGAGGAGCGATAGGAGGCGGTTAGAAAGGTGATTGGATGAGACGACATGACAGGCATCATCTCCGAGGCAGACGGATTAGCATGTACGGATAGAAACAAGCAAGATCGACAGCAGGATGCAGAAGGTTCACGCCCTGGATATGGTATCGAGTAGGTTACATACCTAGCTAGGCACAGTAATATCAAGGGTCCTCTGCTCATCACTTGGGCAGGGAGATGGATCCATGTGGACACGAGAATATGACCGCGCACTGTTGGATGATTCCTCATACAGTACATGTTTACCCCATGTCTTCAGCTCCAGGCTGCCGAAACAATATGTAACAATGCACCACCCAAGATCCCGGCCAGCGATCTTGTTTATTTTCATGTCGTCTCTACATGTAGGGCCGAGAACAAGGCTCCGCTTAAAAGCCCCCCCCCCCCAAGGAGCGGCGTTATGCACCATGTAACGATCCCGTTGGGATGGCGTCGCGGGCCCAGTTCGCGGGGGGGACAAAGATGCTAATGCTGGTTTCAGGCGGACAGGTTCGTTAGCTTGGGAGAGGGGGATGCTGGAAGGGCCGAGGTTCGTGGCTCGAGCATGCGGTAATGATCAAAGCTAGGGGGAGTTGATGCTGATATCATTGTCTTGTCTTTGCTAAACGTAATAGTCTGCGAGGTTGAGGGCGTATTCCCCTTATTAGGACAAGGCAACTGTGTTAGGCCGAAACTCAGTTGCTTTGACGCATGCACTCTTTAGGGGGGGCCTATGGATCAGAAGGAATGCTTCGATGTAGCTATGTATCCTTCTAGGTCTTTGGGGGAGTTTCCCTACTATCTCTAGTGACACTGATCCTGCATGCACCCCAGGTATGCCCAACATGCTGTTTGTAACTTGTCCAAGTTGACTTCTCCAGAGCAATGTCCCGAGACTCTCAAGTCTCTCCCCCGTTCTCGCCAGGGGAATTCTAAGCCTCCGTCTTGGCTCGCACCCGCATTTTGGTTTCGGCTCGCACCCGCGGCTTGGTTTCGACTTGTGCCATCAGCTTGGCTACGGCTTTAGAGTGGGCGAGAGACTGCATATTCGACAAGTTCACGTCTCCCGAGGATATTGTCTCTTCCTCGTCCTGGAAATCTTCCATCTGGGAGTCCTCGGTTAGCTCTTCGTCCGTGCTGTTGTCTCGTTTTGGCTCTTCGTCATGGAACAGTGGTGGTGGTGGTGGTGGAGGTGGTCGCGTCGACAGAGGAGGTCGGGCGAGGTGCCGTTTCTTGCGTTGGCGGAGCAGGCTGGCTACAAGTAAAGTTAACACCCCAAAGGGCTTTGGAAGAAACACCAAGCTTGACTCACCGTGGACGATCCAGTACGACGCGTGGGACTGGGTTCGCATCAGCTCCTCGGGCCCGCGGAGGAGATCCCTGACCACGACGAAATCCCACAACCTCAGATCCCTCAGCTCCTTGACTCTCGCGGCAGCAAGCTCTGGGGACCAGGTCTGCTTGAAGCCCACGTCGTAGACCATGAGCCCATACTCGAGCGTCCACTCGGCTACCCACTGGATCTCCTCCACCTGAGCGACCCTCGCAGCCTCGCACTTCTTGTCCTCCCGTTTCTCCTTGGCGCGCATGATCGCGAGCTGCTGCACGCGGAGGCCGCCCTCCTCTTCCTTGGCCGCCTTGATTCGTTTGCCGTAAGCTTTACAGCGTTCTTCCTCAAGCTTGACAAAGTTTCGCTGGTGGCAGTCCTCACACGACCAGAGGTAGCGGGCCGTGAGGAGGTTGGCCTGGGATTCGACGGGGCAGAGGCCTTCGCAGTTGGCGGTGCAGCCGAGCTTGAAGATGGTGCTGTGCTCGCATTGCAGGAACTGTATGATCCCGATGCAGCACGGCATCGTGAGGCCCCGATGCCCTCAAGGCCCAAGATGATGATGGAGAAGGTGAAGAGTCTGCTTGGAAGCGTACGACTGATGGCCTATACGAGTCGCAATGTAGACCATGGTGTTGTGAGGGAGGGGGAAACGGGTAGGAGGGACTGGTTCAACGTAAACCTGTTATATCGTGTGTCTGCAGCGTTGAACTTATCCCAACGTCCCCTCTTTAGCCTGATCGTCGCTGGGAAGCAACGACTTCAGAGTTCTTTCCGTGCATTGAGTCACGGTGTGGTGGCCTGAACTGACTCTGGCTTTGCTGCTGCATTTGGCCGGAAAAGGGGCGAGGGCGAATGAGGCGTCGATACTGACGAGGCCTCGAGGTCAAAGAGGTAGCACAATAAGTGCCTACTAAGTACCATAGAGGCAAAAGTGCCTTGCCTGTAATCAATTCAGCTCAAAGGTACAACGAGTAAATCAAGCGCCCTGTTTGCATTTTGGCTCGTGATCCGATACGCGGGTATCCTTGTGCACCATCCCTCTGATGCCAACTATTCTACAGACACATACATAATTTCACACCTCAACACCATGCCACGATCCCTAACGGTTTAAATGGTGAATCTTGGTACAATCAACAAAATCATGCTCTCCTCTCCTGGTTAGTTCCGTTGTCCACGAGGGTAAGCTCTGGAAAGTACTGCGAAAGCTTCCTTGGGTTCCGCACCTCTGCCCGGGTCGGCTCGTCCGTATCCGACATCTGATCCAGGTCTGTGTTGGAGCCCTGGCTCTGGGAGCTATCTAGCAGCTGGATCGACCGTCTCTTGACCTTGATGTTGCCCTGCGCAGGGATGACTTTGTTGCTGGCCTCATTTGGCGGCGACGCTTGCACCGACTGTGAGATGGGCGTGGTTTCGCGCATAGAGGCGGGCGTCCTGGATCGGCGGGCGAGGTCGGGGCTGAGACTTCTGGCAGGGCCAATTTGCAGGGAACCTGTCATCATCTTGCGGTAGCCATCGAGTTCGTTCTGGTGTTGATCAACTGCTGCGGGGCTGGCCGAGTCGCTCCGGGTCTTTTCGTTCGACGTCAATCCCTTGGTCTGGACAAAGGCGCTGGAGCGGATGTGGTGGGGGTCTCGCTCATAGTACTTGTCGAGAATGGGATGCACCATGACCGTCTGCCTGTGAATCGTCAAGATCGAGTTTGTAGGTACGTTGACCCAGTTCTCTGCGTCACGTCAGTCATCCGCCCTGGCTCTGGGCATCTAGCATCCTAAACTTACCTCTCTCAAACGTCAAAGGCTCGCTCGCCACAAGCACAATGTCAGCCCCCTTATCCCTGCGCTCCATCTGGTATTGCCTGTCGCTTGCCGCCTTTGTGCGCGTTGTCCACTGGGTCCCCGAAGAGTAGTACAGACTAGCTGCTTCATCAGTGGCACTGCTGATGTACCGTGTGCAGATGACGCTGTGGCCGTCAGTGACGGCAAAGTTGAGAAGACTCCTGGTGTCGATATCCTCATTCTGCAGAATGCTCTCGGGGATTGCGTCGGTCATCTCGTTGATCTGGGCAATCGTGCGATCAATCGCCTTTCGTAGAACGGTTGGGCCAAAGCCAGTCTCGGGACAGGCACTCGGATCATGGCCAAGTCGCTCAAGGGTATCGAGGAACAAGGCAAATGCCCACTCGCTGTCGGTGCCGCCCTTTACGCCTAGGTACCACTTGTCGGCCAGTCGCTCGCCGAGGCGGCGCTTGATGTGCTTCCATCCGCCAAGTCCCCCGTTGTGCATCCACATGAGGCTGCCATGTGTGAAAGGATGGCAGTTGTCTTCGCTGAGGGAGCCTTCGGTCGTAGCGCGAACATGGCCAAATATGAGGCGAGAGGCGGTCTTGGAGGCGATGCGCTGCAGGTTGGTGCAGTTCCAGGCGGGGATGGTCGAGGTGAAGAGGCAGGGCGCTGCGCCAAGCTTTGGGTCGGTGTAGAAGCCTATTCCGAAGCCATCTGCATTGTTCTGGCCTCGCCTTGTATCCTATAGATCATATCTGTTAAATCGTGCATTTCTTTGCGGTTGCTGGCCGCCCTAGGCCAGGGGTATATGTGTGGGCTCGCAGTGACTCACGAGACGCAAACGAGAGTCAAAGGACTGCTTGAGGATAGAATGAGTCGGGTCGAGTATCAGCTTTGATAGAAGAATCTCGTCGCTTCCTTTGTAGACCTAGAGTAGTAGAGTGTAGAGTCAGTAACCTGTGTTGCGCCCGTAGGGCCGGCGTTGGAGCTGGGAGTAGGGAGTTGGGACGCACTAGGAAACGGCACATTATGATGCTTGTGCACGCAGAAACTGTTCAGGGCCGGCGAAGAAGAAGTGGATAAGAGTTTAAATGCGAGGAGCAGAAGCAGGTTTCTTGAGAAAGGAGAGAATGAATCTCGGAAAAGGATTGCGTGTTACGGGAGGATGCACAAGAAGTGGTACCTCATGGTTGATTTCGTGTGAGGGATGACACCATTGGCTTGCTTTTTGGGTCATCGGCGAACGGACCATCGGCTTTTGGTGCGAGACGTGTGAGACAAGGCTGAGAGGGAGGGGGGAGAGAGCCAATTAAAGGGGGATAAAGATAGGGGCTTGATTCAAGGGTGAGGGTGATGGTAGATAGATAGAGGTGGAATATGACCAAGCTGGGTATCGACGCTATGAACTTCGAGAAACTAGGCGGCAGCCATCATGTAGTCTAGAGTGTTTGCTTGGTTCCTGCAGCGGCCGGCTACAGGGCGATGGCATCATGAGAGAGCGACATGAGGGTGCATTTCCAGGTGATGGATAATCCATGGAGCCCGGGCATACCGATCCATGGATCCTTGCACCTGGATTCCGGGGGAGTGGCCCCCGGGCCACTGTGGGTGGAGCATGCTACAGCTCGAGTTTGACAGTCCCTTATTAATCAAGAGCAGACCTGACTCAAATGGCTACTACAAACGTATAAATATTGACTATCTATCGACCACTCCCTTGTCTCGTCTCGTCACTGGACCCCTGGTAAGCCGTGATGTTCCCAGTCCAACTCAGTGGAATGAATGAACGCTTTCGGCGATGCGTCCACTATTACCTAGCTGTAGCGGCTCCCGGCTGTCTCTAGCGCAACCGCGTGCCGTTGCGGGTCCCCCTTGCAGATTCTCAAGCCACACTGCCAAGCCAAGTGTCGTGTGCCAAGAGTAAAGATGTGGCTGGTGCTAGAGTTCGTGGCGGTCCATCTACGCGAGAACGCCCATTTACACGCTTCCGCGTCAAGTTGTCGCGACCGCGTCTACGTTTGATCCACTTGGTTCTTCCCAACCCCGGCCTTTTGGCCTCCCCATGCTCATCTAAAACCAATCTCACGACCTCTTCCTCGGTTCATGTCTTTGATTCTACTACTACTACTACCACTACTTTACGATATGTTCTGATTCTTTGTGTTTTTTTCTCTAATTAATTACAAGCTCCCTCTTCAGCTCTGAATCCACCCGTATATCAAAACACTCGGTTCAAGTAATAGAGTCATGGATCACTACGGAGCTTCTGCCTCAGCTTCAAGCCCGCCGCCCGCCATCATGTCTTCCTCACCAGCCATCAACAGCCTTCCAACGCCAGCAAAGTCCTCCCGTCCTAAAGCGGACCCTTCGATAACACCTCGACGCTTTACTCGTTTCTGGTACTCGAGACAATCAGCACAAGCAACATGTCCGCAAAAAGCGAGGAGCGTCCTCGGCAACCTGGACTCATCCGCCGTCAATCGGCAACCTCTCTCGCCTCAGTCCATCTTCAGCGATCCCATTGCCTCGGACCCTATCTCGCCTTCTTCTCCCACCAGCCGATTGCAGGATGAGCCTAGGAAGAGGAAACTGCAGTCAGGACAGTCCGGCTCAGAGCCCGACTTCAAGAGGCCTGCTCTCAACCTCGACAATATGCCGCCGCTTCGATACAACCTTCCGACGCAACCAACTCAATTATCTCAGGATCAAGATGCTACAATGTCGGGTACTCCCACAAATGTTCCTGACAGTCAGGAAGCCCTCAACAGCCGTCGAAAAGCTACTCTGGTAAGATACAGCTCCACTTCACCGTAACCACCAGCAACCAAGCTAACACTTCACAGAGTGACTTTTTCAAAGCCAGCCGAGGAGCATCCCAAGCATCGAAGAAGAAGCATACTACTATAAGCATCCCGAATGTTCTCGAAGACTCGAAGGCTGTGAACGTATGTCGGCATTTCCATGTCTCCCCGACATCACTGACATCATCACTCAGGCACTAGACGGATACGCACCTAAACCCATTAGAAAGTTCGGCAACCGAGGCTTCGAAGCACAGCTCCTCAATCGCGAACATGGACTCGGATACTCGACTGGCCAGCCATATCTGCATACCCCAGCCTGCGACCCCCGAACCGAGACGGCCAAGTTCTACAGCCGCAACTCCGACTATCATGAGTGTGTCTCCCGCGACAGACCAGGCAACACCATCCCATTCTGTCTCGCCAGCGCCAACAAAGCTCCCGTCACTGCTATTGGCGATGAGGAGGGCTGCGTGAGGTTCTTTAGCACCACGTCAACCGACAATCCCGCCCAGGACAAGGTCGACGCTCACTTCCAGGTTCACGATAATGCCATCTGGGACATGGCCTTTTCCAACGATGACCTGCGTCTCGCAACGGCGTCTGGAGAATCCGGCACGATCATCGACACAATAACCCAGACCGTCGCAGCCAAGCTTGAGGGTGGCCACTGGGACTCGACCCGACAGATCGCATGGCAACAAGGACAAACCACAGGAAATGTGCTTGCTACCTCGGACAAGGCTGGACGAATTCGCCTCTGGGATCTGCGATGCCCTGATGCCCGCAACAGAAGCTTCTCATCACGTTCGAATGTCGATGCGAATGGGCGCCGGTCTGTTCTCGAGAGAGACCAAAGCCTTGCACCATTCCGTGCAAGCACCCTCAACATCTTGGACCGCACCCACGAGCGCACCGTAGCAGGCAACACCTCTACCGCTTCAGTCACCGCCATTCAATGGCTTCCCACCGGCCGCGAGCACCTCCTCCTCTCAGCCTCCGAGGCCGAGGCCGTTGTCAAGCTCTGGGATCTTCGGTACATCAAGCCCCGTCGCCAGGAGAAGAACGTACCCCTCGCCTCGACCTGCGCGCCCTCCAACCATGCCTGGCGCTCCTATGGCATCACCTCTCTCGCCCTCAGCAGCGACGCAGCACGCATGTACGCCGTCTGCAAAGACAACACAGTCTACGCTTACTCGACCGCCCACCTGATGCTGGGCCACGCCCCCGAACTGGAGGACCTCGCCCCTAAGCGCAGGCCCACTGGTGTCGAGGGTCTCGGGCCCCTTTACGGCTTGAAGCACGATTCCTTCTCGGCCCGGACCTTTTACGTCAAGTGTAGCATCCGCCACAGAGGTCTCTCTCACACGTCGGATCTCCTCGCTGTCGGCAGCACAGAGTCAGCTGTCATGCTCTTCCCCACCGACGAACGCTACCTCCGCTCCACCTGCGCTCAGCGCGCCCACATTCTTGATCCTCCTGGCTCGGCCATCACGCCTTCCCGCTCTTTCTCGTCCACTTCTGGTGCCGAGCCCGCCTCCTCCACCATCCCCATCTTCCGCATCGGCACGCCCCTCATCCACGGGCACTCAAGCGAGGTTACCAATGTCAGCTGGACGCACGACGGCAAGCTCGTCAGCGCGTCTGACGACTACATCGTTCGGCAGTGGCAGGAGAATGATGCCCGCTCCCGGCATTACAGGCAGGTTGGCGATTTTGGTGGAGAGCGACACATGGCTGGATGGGCTGATGTGGGTGCGGACTGGGATGTTGAAGATGACGAAGAGTAAGGGAAGAAAGGAGCGGCTGGTTGACGTGAGGCGTCTTTGAGCATTGTTTTCTTTTGCATTATACGATACCCAGCAAGTGTAGGCGTTTCAAGCATAGTGCATTGTTGATAGTCCTGGATTTTGGGGACTCGAGTAACGGAGTACACAAGAGGAAGATTTGATAATCTTGTTAGAACATCTGTAGCATTCACGTAGAAATGAAAGGCATACCTTATAACAATCTCAGGAGGTGTATACTCTATTGTCTCAAGTAGTGCGTCAATATGTGTTCTGTATCTCTAGGTTATAATCGTTTCTTCCTTTCTTCGCAGAAGGTAAGGCATGCATGTGTGGGTATCGAGGACAATCGTGTGCGTGTGCTCTAGGACTAAAATCAACCCAACCGACCAAACTCCGTTTATAGACGTGGGTTCCTCCCAAAAGGGGTATCCTAAATGCTCCGTTTCTCAATAGCAAGGTAAAACTCCGAACAGTATGCGATCGTAATCGTCATGAGACAGGCTCGAGCCGAGCATCTATGCAGTCATGACCATATCTCGCCGGCGCGTCGAGCAGAAAAGAACGCTCCAAAGATGACGGCGCCAAGGGCCAATATTATCAGCCAGTCGATAACCCGCGGGCGGTGAAACTTTTGGGACGCCACTTTGAGACATTTCTCGAGATTATGCTCGGCTTCGACTGCTTTGCTGGAGACTCGCTCAGGGCGTGGGAGAGAGTTCTCAAATCTCATAGATTTGGAAAATGCCGGACACAGTTCAATGCCGCCATCGATTCTCGTGACAGCAGGGTGTAGGCTCGGTAAGTCAACTCCGCTCTGAGAGTCTACTGGGGACGAAGCTGCACTTTTCATCCAAGTATTCCAGGCTTGTTTGACACCGTTGGATGAGAGTCTCGACGCTCGAACGCTTCGTTCTTTGGTGATAGCAACACTGTCCCGAAGACGAGATCGGAAGGGGTGAAACTGGTCAACAAGGTCGTATAGCGAGCTTGTCCTGCTACTGCTCTGTTTCAGTCCTGGATCGTCGCATACCAAGTCGAGTTGTTGCACCAAAAGCATCATGTTCTCAAAGATGCACACTGACTCCTTGACGATGTCCTCTTTCTCACGTGTTGTCAACAGCCCTTCGAGGCTGGCGAGTCGTTGCTTAAACTCGCGCTTCAGGTCCTCCCCATCCTCGGGCGTTTGGAAATGGAAGAAACGGAGTGGCATCGTATGAGTGGCATGGCAATGATAGTCGTCCTTTGGAATTTCTTCGTCACACAGGCCACTGGCTCGCTTAGTTGGCCTCGAGCTCGGTTGACAAGGAAGAGAGGTTGGCTTGACAGGAGAGGGCAGATGATCCCAGAAGTCATCGCCTGCTGACTCCAAGGTAGCTCGGATGAAGCGACCTCCAGCAAAGAGTGCCATGAACAATATGTAAGAGTAAGCCAGCAGAACATGCGGCCGATGCTCGACCGATCTCTTGATGTGTTGAATGAAATCGCCTAGGCGTCCCGTCTGACGGACGAACCGGAGCTGGTCTTCCACAGTGTTGTCAGACCATCCTGTCAGGTTTGCGATATCGGCCTTGAGACGATCTGAGCGCAGCAGTCCAGGAAGAAATAGGTGCTGGAGCAGGGACTGCATCCTGCCGCATGTTGATGGCTCGTGGGCATCAGATGCTGGAAAGGCATCTTCACCCGCGCCAGAGTTGAAGGTCTCTGGGTCACAGCCATCGGATTTCTTATCATTAATGTTGGTAATGGGAGTCGAGTCCAAGATATCACGCCAAAGGGCCTCGAAAGTGATATAGATTGGTGTTACGTGAAGCAGTCCGGCGACGTAGCTGGACGGATCAGCAGCGTGGGGAGGTAATGCGAGCGGTAGCCGGGCTATGATGAGCTTGTTAAGCTTGGCGTGGATCGATCTCGTGGCAATGGCGATGGACTCTGCTAAGGGACGATCATGGTGTTGTGGAGGAGGTTGAGGCTGAGACTCCTGAGAGAAGTCGGTCCGTATCGATGCCATGTCGGCGACTTGAGGGCATCCCAAAGTGTATAAACGGCCAAGCCACCCCGAGGGTGGGGGATCTGATAGGAGGGCCTCGGAAAGCTCCCAGCTCTGTAGTGATGAAACTATTCAGAGGTACGAATGTGGCGAAGAGAATATGTCGGGTTGGGATTAGAGGGTTATCGATTTCGTGAACGAGCAGCGGCAGCGCAGATACGGGAGTAGGTAGGCGTGAGAACGAGGTCAGGCGATAATTGGAAGTTTAGGTGGAAGAGTAAGTAAAGGCCAAAGAAGGATGATGTCTGGAGAAAAGGATCGGAGGGTCCCTGCAGAGGACGTTGAGATTGGATTAGATCAGATCCGGAGCTTGAGGTCCTGGCTTGGGTCTACGAGGGACGGCGCGATGGGAGCTCTTGCCCACGCGTCGGAAGGTGAGGCTTTGGGAAGTTTGGAGTACTTTTCCCCTTCCTGTTTACCTCTACCAAACTCTCTTTTTGCCGCATGTTATGATGCCCATCTCATTCCCCTTCAGGGACGGAAAACCAGGCGGAAGATCCCCCTCATGACAAGGACCCATGACCCGGCGGTTGCATTTTCAACGAGGTTCCCCCCCGCTGAGGTCATGGTTTAGAGATCGGACTTTTGGTATCGCATCGAAGTGTGGCGGAATATGAGCCCCGCCAACAATAATTCCTCCATCAGAGCTTGGGTTTATTAGTGCGTCATGGTCCCCGGCGCATCGGGACCGAAGCTTGTACGCAAGGGAACATGCCAAATTCGAGACCGGGTTCTGACTAGGTCGTTGTTGCCAAAACCTGGTCGAGGCCAAACTTGGAAGGGGCAAAAAGCAAAGGGGAATTTGCTGCTGACTGACACGACAAAGCAAGTCTAGGGACAATGGCATGAATGGGTAATCTAGGGGCCAAGCAAGGCATTGTCCGTCATTTCGTATTTGTTTGATTAGACCCAAGCACTTATTTAACAATTACAGTTCGCTCGAATGAGGTTGCGGCCGAGTGACAAGAGGTACATATGATCTGACTCGAGAAATTCCAGCGTGTACTTGACTTCTTCACCACATCCTCCAGACCGCCAGGATACAAACATGATACGATTTCCCACAGGCAACCCACAGACCCTTTAGTCGTATAACTAGTTACAGTAGGCTTGCAAACGGCGCGTAGAATGCCACTATCGCTGTTTTGCTCGAACCCCTGTTGCGCATCTCCCGAATCAGGTCCCGCAGCCCCCGCCGAGCCTCCATTTCGATCTCGGCAAGATCACGATATCCCACCAAGATCGAGAGTATAAATATCGTAGGGGTCCAGAACCCCAGGCTTGGGACAGGACCCTAGCGCGATCACAACTCATATGCTGCGGAATCTAGATCGTGAAATCTATTTCAGATATTACTATGGCCATTTCTTGGCTAATGCCAGTGATCACCCCATCAACTCAAACTCCCTGACATGTAATTGGTATCTCATCTACAGTATCCTGTCTCTGGCTCAAGACATGCTGACGCCGCTGACGCCGTAAAAATAATCGAAAGCGCCATTTGAAACCATCATTAAACCGTAATTCCTCTCCCTAGCCTCTCTAGATCGTCGACCTTCTTATTGTCCTCTTCATCGTGGCTCTCGCGGCTCACCACGATGAACGAGGTGAAAACAACCGCAGCCCCTACCCAATATGTGAAACTTGAATACTGGCCATACTGAAGAATCTCGCCAATTAATGACAAAGGGATTGTCAGTGACAAGCCAACAGTTACCACCAACGGGGTTGTCATGAGTAGAGCGAGTGCCCACGAGATGTCGCTGATGAATGACGACACCGCATTGAACTAGTTGTTATTAGTATACCAAATTCCAAAGTTAGGTTCATTTACTTACGAGAATAATGGCCCATAGAGTACCGCTTGGTGGCATTTCAAACTTGCGTACGTTAGCAGCGTTCGACTCAGATATCCAGCCAGACTGTAACTCACCGGCTCCAAACCCGTCCAGTGCAGGATAAAGAAAACAGGCCACAGGAATACCAGATTGAACACGCCAACCAGTCCAAAGAACAGCTGCATGTCCACCTTATCCTCATTGGGAACCTTCCTCTTCATCACCGTCACGTAGAGACCGTATATCACAGCGCTCAGGAACGCCATAGCATCTCCAACAGCGATCTCGGTTGGCGTCTTGTGCGGAAATGACCCTCGGTCCTCGTCGCTCTTACCAGATAGGTCCACGGTCGAGATGAGTATGACGCCGGCAAGTGAGGCTCCCACACCGAGGACCTTGGGCATTGAGAAGCGCTCTATGCCGAAGAGGGAGCAAAAGATGAGGGTCCAAACGCTGCTTGTCGAGGTCAAGATGGTAACACTCGCGACGCTGGTGTACTCGAGACATGCCGAGGCAAAGTAGTTGGCAAAGAACCACAGCATGCAGAATTCGAGGCTCACAACGGCCGTCTCTTGGAATCCTAGCTTCTCATCCGCCAGTATACCCTCTGTACTACCGTAACCCTCCGATAGTAAGCGCTCGCCGGCCCGTTCGTCTTGGGATCCGCGCATCGGTTTTGTCCGGATCGCGCCGTGTTTATAGTCGGTCCAGAGCTGCGTCGCATCGTGCCTTAGTCCGCGGATTCCGCTCTTGCGTAGGTATTTGATGAACTTTGGTATCAGAGAAATCGCAAATATCGAGGTGTTGAGGTATACGACGAAGAAGGGCTTGTTGTAGGTCTGGTCGGAGAACATGTACTGCAAGTGAGTCAGCGCCAGATCTTCCAGAGACGACAAGTCGCTTACGCTGGCGATGAAGTTGTAGAGCGTCCAGAGAAACACGGTCAGCATGAGCAGAGCGAGGCCCAGCGTCCTTCGTGCGACTCCGCCAAGTCCCAATCTTGCTCTCAATCCATTCCTAGCCGGGGATCCTGATCTCGACTGGAGCAGGGGACTCGTGGGAACTGCCAGGTCGGCTGCCTCATTATGCATATGCTGGCGCTCGCGGGTATTTGCGCCGTCCTCCGGCAGTATCGACTCGGACGGTGCCATGTTGAATCTCCACGCGCGATGCCGTCAAAGCTACCTACCTCGGATGCGCGACTGTGCGCAGTCCAGGCGATAAGCGATGACGTTGGCGATCTCGACTCGGCGCGGCGTCAATAGACGACCGCGATCATTCAGCGTTCGACTCGAGTCCTCAAAGGTAATGTCCAAGGGTTGGATCGGCGGTGACCACGGAGGCTTGGGAAATGTCAGGGTCTTGAGCACGCGACCAATCGAGGCGGGGATAATTCGACGTTCTTGTGTCTCCCCCCGCTGAACCGAATCTGGTAAGACTGCGTGAGTCGTCCGCGATAACAGTGGTTTTTCGGCCGGTATCGGCGACTTGGTTAATTTGTTATTAACGCAACCTCTTACGACTTAGGTGATTTATACACAGACGGACTCTGAATAGCGTCAACATAAGTTGCAAATGGGCAGCGCAACAAGCTCGCGTCCTAAAAATTGGTTCACGTTTCTACTGAGATCGTCATCCCCATAGGGTAGTCAACAGTTAAGGATCAGGTAGGCATCACCAACCATCTACTATGTCTTCTACCGGCTCAAGTATATCGAATTGTATGATTTCCCATCTTTATCTTCTTCTTGTTGTCTTTCGATTTGATATTGCAGACGCTTTGATAGAGCTCCGACGAAAAACACACTCGTAGCTAAGTGGCCTGTGTTTGGGCGTTCAGAATCAACAGCACTACGCAGCATTACACCGTAGCATTATTTTCTATGTAACATGCCAAATGCACCAGATTCACTACAGGTAGGACACGAGTAATCGAGATCTACCTATTGATGTAAGCACTCACTCGTTACTCCCTCGTGCCATCTGCTATACAGTGGCAGTAACGACTGCCGTTGCAAACCAGTTACTGAAAAGAAGACGATTCACATTTCATCTCTTCAAAACAACACACATCGCCCCGAATATTATCGTTTTCGTTGACGAATATATCCTTGCATTATTTTCACCAAACTTTCTCCTATTCGGCCACTCAAGAACCATGCCTTGTGTCAACAAAAAGGGTCCCCGAGATGATGAGCAAGATCAGGAGCCACCACTCCCTCGCTTTGTGCTCACGGTCCCAGACCGAGCGCATACTATTACATTACGCCTACCAAGAGGCACCAAAGGTATTCTCCGGGTGAAAGTAGACCCTTTTATCATGAACCAGGTGTGCCCAAGATGGAACGAAATCCGAATCCAACAACGACAGGAGGCTGGGGGAGTTACCTGGGTCGGGGATGTGAAATTTTACCACAGAGACGCGTATTGCGCTTTTGAAGTGATGATTGAGATCATCCACGGCCATTTCCAACTCGATCCTGACCGTACAAACCCAAAGGTGTTTTTCTATATGTCCGAGGTTTACGACTGGCTAGGGAGACCACCCTTCGTATATGCGCATGATGCTCGCCGGCCTCAAATCCATGACGGAACCGCCGAAAAGTTCTCATGTCCTCCTCGTGGACTGATCCTGAATCACGTTCGGACTCTCATTGGGGAGGCGGGTAGTTTGAGAAACGTACAAGACTGGGTCCTCCTGGCCGTGGTTGCAAAGAAATTCAACTTGGGACTACTCCAATACTGGGTCCGTGATAACCTGAGTGTACTTTGCACCTCGAACCAGAGAATCTTGCCCGAAGGAACACACGAGTCCTTGAACCTCATCCAGCGGAATGCGGTGAAGAGGCTGAACTTGATGGGTATGGATTCTGCAAGACCCCCATCGAACAAATACGCTGACAACATGTATCAAAGACCAGTCCGTCCTTGACCGGCGCCAGTACTTCCTCGACCAGATATTCAAGGGCATTCGTATCCTTGTCGAGCGACTCACCTACTGCGAGGCCGGATTGTGGCCCAGCCCAGGGCTTTCCGCCTTCTACAAGGAGTATTGGGTCGACGGCTGCCCGAATTGCTTGCCGCCACCGTTGGGTGTCTTGGTTAAAGCGCTCCTGAAAGCACAGCTCTGGCCCCCGCGCGCCATGTCTTTTCAAAAGCGTGTCGTCGATCTGGTTCAAGTCTTGAAAGATATGGGCCACCAGATTCGACATGGAGAGGACACTGGGGAGGCTAGCTGCAACCACCTGATGCATCTCTGCGAACGCTTGCCGGAGCTCTAGGCGGACAACTGCATTAGAAGACCGGACTCGGCATCAGCAAAGTGATAACATACAGCATTGCGGGTGTTTTGGGACAAATCTTGTATTGTACTCTGAAAGACGTAGCCCTCGGATTCAGTTAACATTGTCATTTCTTTCCCTGTGGTTTTCGAGATTGTTGTGTCTATGAAGTAAACACCATGGTCCCTGGCTCGATTCCCTTACCCTCAGCTAGAACTCCCGCCTTTCGCAGGATCGAGACACAATTCTTGACGACATCAGCGCCGACACCTTGAGTCTTTGTAGGGAACTTGACCGTCTTGAGCCACTCTCGCGCATCGGGCTCTGTGTATCCAAGACTGCCCGAGATATACGCGACGGCCTCGTCCTGGTTATCGTTGAAGTGCGCAATGCCCTGGTCCAGCCTTGCAAACAGATCCTTGACGCGGGCATCGAGGCCATCCTGGGTTAACTTGGTAGAGGCAACGATCTTCCAGCTGCTCCAGGGAGTGTAGATCTCGCCGATGCGGCGGATCTCGCCCGAGTCGTAGTACTTCTTTGACGTGAAGTGCTCCCACATGAAGAAGTCGGCCTCGCCACTGTTGACGGCGTTGCGCAGGTTCTCAAAGGTGTTGAGAACTATGGTGTTGGAGAATGGCTTCTCGCCCGCGCCTGGGGTCAGCCAGCCCTGCTGGTCGGCCAGGACGAAGCCCATCACGTAGCTGCCGGAGCCGACGCGAGAGACGCCAATCTTGCTACCGGTGAGATCCCTGACGGTGGCGATCTCAGGGCGCTCAGCACCCGTGGAGACGGCCCAGCCTGAAGAGGTGGGTGAGTGGTTAGTAAAGAGGTATTGTTGATGTGAGCTTACAGAGAGGAGTCTCAACATAGGTGCCCACGAGACGATATCCGCCATCGCCTTCAACGCCATCCTTGCCCAGGCCGGCAATCCAGCCCTCGGTCAGACCAATAGCCACATCAATCTCGCCCGCGCGGATAGCAGTAACCATGTGGCCAGTGCCTGAAGGAAAGGGAATCAGGGTGGCATCGAGGCCAAAGTGCTTCTGAGCAAAATAGAGGGGAGTTGAGAAGTGCTCTGGCACGTAGCCGATGCGGAGAGGAGTCGAAGTCATGCTGATGGTGAGTCGGTCAAGAGCCTTGGTAAGAAAGTGCTTTCTAGTAAAAGGACTCTCGGTTGATGAAGCTACTAGGCTGGAAGACGGAGGACGGAGCGGCGCGCGGGGCGGGGCGGGGTAGATTGGGTGGTGACGGCCTATCTGCCGCTGATGACGAGAGGCGGGCGTACGTTACATGGACAACCTGGAAGGGGAGTATCGGTAAATAGGTACTTTGAAGTTGTGGAATTACAAAGTCTTTCTTTCGGTAAACCGAGGATAGACCGAATAAGAGTAATAAATCGTTCGTTTATTGGTATTATTCAGGTCTTGTGGATAGACATATACTCTTGTATACTTGATCGCAATCACCCCATGTGTCTAATCCTGAATATGGAGTGAGGGTACTTGGCTTGTAAAGCATCCAATGGATCTTTAACTGGCTGATGTCCTAGGTATTGTTACCTGACCTGGGGTTGTACAAAACAGACGCAGTGACCCCTTTAGATAATCAAGCAAACATTGACCGCGGTTCCTTATGACAGGTTACGTATAATACCCATGCATCACCCGCGATATCGATCCGCGGATTCAGGAACCAAGACCGGTTAGTGGTGTTGCATTAAGCCCTATGCGCGCTGAGGCTTAGCACAAACAGGCCGGGGGCTGAGACAAGTTGATTCAGGGGACGACCAGTAATTAGTTAGGGGACGAGCTAAATCCGGCTGCGCGGGCGCTAACACGGCAGCTGGGGAAGCTTAGTCAACAGCCGAAGCGTCAACCCTACTAAGGTTTGCATTCGCATTGTCTTGATACGCGACTCAGCCTCTTTCTTTATCCTTTATTACGTCCTCCCTTTGCTCATTTTGCATATACAACTGGTGTCGGAGACGTCGTCTCTTCATCCATGGCCACGCTCACCTAAATCGCTCCTTTAATTTCCTATCCGTGACCCTCCATGACCTTCAAAATGCCAGCGCGTCAACGAGATATCGAGCTCGAAGTGGAGCCCGAGTATGCTCCGGATGTGCCGCTGTTGGATCTCGAATCTCCCTACGAAGATGCCACGAGCGACTCTGGCAGTCTCCATTCTCATCCGGGGCCAATTCCTTCCTATCGGTTCTCACGATGGGGCGTCCATTCGCCGCGGCGCATCGTCATCCTCGTCGCCGTTATCAAGTTTTCTATCGTCTTGAGCGGCATGTTCTTGCTTCTACCTTCTGCACGCCTCCTGGAGGATCTCTTTTGCCATGTGCACTACCAGGATACTTCGGCAGAATTCATCGATGAGATGAAGTGCAAGGTTGACGAAGTCCAGTCTAACCTGGGATATCTATATGGCTGGCACGGCCTCGCTAACTCCATCATCGGTAACAACTCAACACAACTCTTTCTTTGGGCTGGTGCTGATAAAACGTAGGACTTGTCGTTGCATTCCCATACGGAATGATGTCGGACAAGATTGGCCGCAAGCCAACTGTCCTCCTCTCTTATGCTGGTGTTGCTGTGACCTTTCTCTTTGGGCCATTCTGTCTCAAGATGTTCCAAATGAGCCTTCGTGAGAACCCTTACCTAGTTCTCATGAGTGCTTCCTTTCAGTTGGTTGGCGGGGGTATTCCGGTGTTGCTGGCTACACTCTATGCTATCGCCGCTGATGTCAGTACAGAAAAAAACAAGTGAGTAGATTGTGCATGCTTGTGGATATCTGATGCTGATAGAATGCCAGAGCGACTCATTTCCTTTGGCTTACTCTTGGCTCGACCACGGGTGGAATCATTGGTCCCGCCTGCGCTGGCCTTCTCATGGACAGATATGGGCCGTGGATTCCAATCTATATTGTCATCTTCACTGTGCCTACCAACTTTGGGCTCCTCTTTCTCCTACCGGAAACATTGACCGTCAACTTGAAGGACAAGCGAGCTCAAGCTGAGTCGCATAGTCCAACTACATTCAAGGACCACATGACTCACGGACTCAACGAGCTCATTCGTTCACTAAACATGCTAAAGAACGTCAGCGTGCTCATGATTCTGGTCACCTTCTTTGTTCAGAATGCTCGATTCACGGCTTACTCGACAACTCTAGGGCAGTACCTTAGCAAGCACTTCAAGTGGAGGTTGGCCGAGGTCAGCATATTGCTATCTCCTCTGGGAATCCTCAACCTCATTGTCCTGGGCGGCCTACCTAAGGTCTCTGAGATCCTCATGTCACCTCGGTTTCGCCTGACTGCGTTCGGCAAGGACCTAATCCTCACACGTATTTCGACCTTCATTCTCGCACTTGGCGCGATCTTCCAAGGATGTAGTCACAGCGTCACCATGTTTCTATTTGGCCTCTTCATCTCGACGTTTGGCGTGGCGGATAGTCCTCTGGCGCGCGCAACCATCACGCATTACGTGCAGCCCGAATACACGTCTCGGCTGTACGCTTTGATAGGCATGATTGAGGTGCTGGGCTCTTTCATCGGAGGACCGGTCTTGGCCTGGTTATTCGACCAAGGCTTGAAACGAAAGGGTTCGTGGATCGGTCTGCCGTGGCTCTATGTTGGGTTCCTCTGCTGCTTAGCCTGGGTCGCCTTGTTCTTCGTTACGCCACCCAAAAAGCATTCGCGAGAGGAGCCGACAGGCAGTGACGGGTACGAAGCGGAAGACTACATGCCAGTTGATCCCTTGCGTCTTCAGTAATGTTGGAGAGGATAGTTTGTTTTGTTCAAGATGGATAGTTATGGCGAGGCGATGCCATGTGTTGTAGGATCGCGAAGGTGGATGCATATGGAAACCATTTAGACTAACATCGATATCTCAAGATACCCAAATAGATATTTTTATTGATTCTTCGTATAGCTTATCCTTTTTCATGGCAAAGGATGCGCTTCAAAAGGACATTCGCTATCGCTCGCTAAAGTTATTCACCCACCTTCCAGATACGGCCAGGAACTTTTGCCGATATCATGCACCGCTTCTGAGTGAGGAGCCTGGACTCGTTGCCTTTGAGGCGGTATCCAAAACATGCTCTTGGCGATCTACAAGTATCATCTCGAAGAGCTTGATTACCCGCGATAACTCGCATCCAGGCGTTGATCCTTGAACACGCCAGCAGCCGCGTGTTGTGAGATCCTTGACCAACTGCAGGGTCTGTCCATCCCCTCGGGTTTCGGGCATTTCTGCCTCAACACACGACTCTGGACCTTTTTATTTGTCTTGATGTCTCTAAGAAGATTTGACACACAAGACATTTTCTCGTCTTTTCTTTGCTAGTTGATACTTTGCTAGGGCTATTTGCCCACGGCATCGCTTGTCTCTCGCGATGGAATCTTACAACTCAACTGCATGTGGCGATGGCCTCTTTGGTCCCAGCGTTTGGTCTGAGGGTTGTCGCGGCGGGTTCGACTTTACCTGTGAGTAATCAACTCATCTTGACGACTATTGCTGATGAATCTTAGTGTCTTTTCAGGAAAGCATTCTAAACATCATCCCTTCTGCTTTGTTTCTCCTACTTGCTGGTCCCCGAGCGGTCTATCTCCTCAGGACTCCGGACAGGGCGAAGCGCCGTGCAACCTATACATCCAAGCTAGTATGAATTGCCCCCGTTCCAGCTATCCCACGCCATCTAACACAGTATATCTAGATCACAGCAGCTATCTCTGCAGCCCTACAAGTGGCTCTCGTAGCGCTAGTCCCATCTTCAAAGAAGCTCAACACTCGCTTCTCCCTTGCCGCAGCTATCCTCAACCTTCTCGCTGCCTTTTCGATTGTAGTTCTGGCTCATATCGAACATGTCAAGTCTCTTCGGCCCTCGTTTCTCCTTACAGCTTACCTCTTTATATCACTTCTCTTTGATGCCGCGCGATTAAGAACCGAATGGCTCATGTCGCTGAATGTTTCGTACGCGGCCGTTCTGTCAGCCTCAACAGTCTTCAAACTGGCTTTACTATTGCTGGAGACAGTCGAGAAACGTAGTATATTGATACACGGCGACAATGCTCCTTCACGGGAGAGCACGAGTGGCCCATTGAGCCGGGGGTTCTTTGTCTGGCTGAACTCGCTTCTCATCTCCGGTTGGGCTACTGTTTTGACGAACAATGACTTACCTACAATATATGAGAAGCTATCGTCGAAGAAGCTCATGGTTCGATTCGATGCGTCCTGGCGGAAAGGTTAGTTGTCCTGGCGTTTCTCGTTCCAAATCTTGCTCACAGCCCTCTAGCAAGTGAGAAGAACAAGAAGCCGTCACTATTTCTTACAACAATCAGAATCCTAAAGTGGCAACTTCTTAGTATTACACCGCCACGTCTCGCCATGATAGCATTGAGCATCTCTCAGCCTTTCCTCGTGAACCATGCCTTGCGCTTTCTCACCATGCCAGAGTCGGAGTCTACGATGAATCGTGGCTATGGCTTGATCGGCGCCTTTGCTTTTGTCTTTATCGGCTCGGCTGTGAGTGACTCCGGCCTGGAGGGCTTCTCATATCTAACTCTCTTAGATAATCACTGCGTGGTATGAGCACTTGACTTTCCGCGCGGGTGCCATGGTCCGAGGCGGTCTGATCACGCTGATCTACAGCAAGATGATGAAGCTACCTACTGATGATCTCAACGAGTCCTCGGCCGTTGCTCTCATGGGTAACGATATAGAGACCTTGACTGAGAAGCTTCACACACTACTCGTAGAGTCTTGGTCAAACACAATCACGGTCGGCATAGCCATGTGGATGTTGTCTGCCCAGCTTGGTGCTGTTTGCATAGCGCCTATTATCACGGCTATCAGTAAGTTATGATACAGGAGAAAGCTCTGAATGTTAATAACGGCAACAGTTTCTCTGACATTGTCCGGTAGCGTTGGAAAGATGATGGTCCCGCGCCAGACGGTGTATCAAAAGGCAACCCAGGACCGCATCAACTTTACCTCTGAGGTTCTGGAATCTATGAAGCCGATCAAGATGCTCGGGCTCGCAGAACGCTTTAGCAGTCTTATTTCACAGAAACGAGACGAAGAGATTGAAGTGGGCAAGCATTACCGGATGACGAGTGTGTATGCCAACTGTATCAGTAGGTTTCCACTCTACACAGCTTTTCGACCATGTTGCTTATTATGATATAGCAAACTGCAATGTCAGTCTGACAGAGGCCATCACCTTCGGTGCGTATGCTATTGCCGCAAAGCTCGGAGGTGGCGAGCCATTCTCCGCAGTTCAGGCCATCACGGCGTTATCCATCTTGGGTGTCATGATGGATCCGCTGTCCCAACTTCTTGGTGACATCCCAAATTCTTTTGCGGCCTTTGGATGCTTCAAGCGGATCCAGGAGTTTCTGATGCTCGATGAGCGAGTGGATTCTCGCCATGTACATGGTGAACACAGTGGTCTATTATACAAGCCTTCTAGAGATCACCCAGGGACGTTGCGTCGGGCGATCGAGATGAACACGCTAGAAAAGGTTGGCGTTGATGGTTCACAGATCCTGATTACCGATGGAAACTTCAACTGGGGTGACAAGGCTGTTCTCAGCGGCATCAACACGTCCTTCGCTCGGCATGATAACGGGTCACTTACTATAGTGATTGGCCCTGTGGGATCAGGCAAGTCGAGCTTGCTCAAAGCTATTCTGGGTGAAACGACTTCTTCGAATGGCAGAGTCTCTCTGGACTCCTCGGAAGTGGCCTTTTGCGACCAGTCGCCGTGGATAATGAACGCAACAATCCGTGCCAACATCATTGCCGAGTCAAAGAGTTTCGACAATGATTGGTTCGACAATGTTGTGAGCGCGTGTGACTTGTCAATCGATATTGCACAGCTCGCTGAGGGAGACCTTACAATGGTGGGCGATAAAGGAGTGAAGCTCAGCGGAGGCCAAAAGCAACGACTGGTAAGTTAGAATGCATCTTACTAGATAACTTGGCTAACGAAGGCTAGGCGATTGCTCGAGCAGTATACTCACGAAAGCCCATCGCCATATTTGACGATGTGTTCAGCGGTCTAGATAAAGTTACCGAACAGACTGTCTTTGGCCGTGTCTTTGGAAAAGGGGGCCTTCTTCGGAAGAATGGGACGACTAGTATCTTGGCAACACATGCTGGTGAACATTCAGCGAACATGTTTCTTGGCAGTAAACTAACTGATTACAGTCCATCGATTGCCCGAGTCGGACTATGTTGTTGCTCTTGACAAGGAGGGCAAGCTGATCGAGCAAGGAACGTTCTCTGACCTGCGATCTGGGGGGAGTTATGTTGAGAGCCTCGATATTTCGGGTCACTTCAAAGATGATGACGATGAAAGGACCCCGGAAGATGCAGACGCGGCCAAGAAACCCACGACATCTAACCCACAGACTCAACAGCAGGAGAATAAACATGATCTCCCTAGCGACAAGAGCGTTTTCACGTATTACTTCAAGGCGATTCGAGCGCACAACCTTGTGATCCAAGCCTCCTTTATCCTCAGCTCAGGAGTTATCGCTGCCTTTAGATGTAAGCACTTACTACTTCTTCTTGGTGCTGTATACTGACTGTCTCGGTCTAGCCGTCTGGATCACCTGGTGGGGCGATGGAAAGGGGCGAGACAGCACCGATATTGGATACTGGCTTAGCATTTATGGTGTATTATCTCTCCTCGAAGGGGTTTTGATCACCATGGCTATTGCGTGAGCGATATAGGCCCAAGTACTAGGACTCTTACTGACGTCGGGCTAGCCTCTTCCTACTCGTTGTTGGACCGACGAGTGGTAGGACTCTTCATCGGCGAATCTTGGATGCTGCTATGAAGTAGGCCTCCAGACGAGACATGCCTACATCCGCTGATAACCCGACAGTGCACCCATGGCTTTTCTGAATAACAGCGAAGCTGGCTCCCTGATCAACAGGTCAGAATCCAAGGGCGGTAGTTGAGTGTATGCTAACCAATTCCAGATTCAGCCAGGATCTACGACTTGTCGACACCGTCCTCCCGCTATCTCTATCTGTATTTCATTTTGGTACGAGGAACTCTGCCCTCACCGAGGCAAATGAGTGAGAATCTGACTATTCGTAGAAATTGCTGCATGCTTTGGTGCTGCTGGTCTGGCTATTGCCGCTGTTGGCTGGTTCGCCGTCTCGATCCCCTTTGTGATCGGTGTACTGGTTCTCATTCAGCGATTCTATGTCAGAACTTCCAAACAGCTCAGACTCTTGGAGTATGAACCCGTGCACTCTTACATGGACTGGATACTGACGGAATCTTACAGAATCGAACATAAAGCGCCGTTGTTCTCGCACTTCCTCGAGTCGATCCACGGTCTTGCTACCATCCGAGCCTTTGGTTGGACTCAACCGTACACGGATAAAGTCCTTATTCGACTTGACGATGCGCAGAAACCCGCATACCTTCTCAATTGTATCCAAAGATGGCTCACGCTTGTTCTCGACATGGTTGTTGCTTTCCTGACCGTCATCCTGGTTGTCTTCGCCGTCACTCTACGAGAGAAGATGAACCCGTCGCTTTTAGGTATCGCACTTGTCAACATGATGCGTCTCGGAAATAATATGAAGGGAATTATCCTGTACTGGTCCATCCTGGAGACATCTCTAGGAGCCATCACGCGCATTCGGGCATTCTCCTGCGATGCACCCAGCGAGCAGAAGCCGGGAGAGGACAGGCAGCCAGCGGAGGACTGGCCGGCTTCGGGAGGGTTGGAAGTTAAGGACTTGGATGTCCAGTATGAGTAAGTCAAGAATCACCGGTTCCATCCGTGTTTTGCGCTGACGATCAGTCAAACTGCCGAGCCTGTTCTACGCGGGCTTTCATTCAGTATCAAGCATGGAGAGAAGCTTGGAATATGCGGCCGCAGTGGAAGTGGCAAAAGCTCTTTTGTTCAAGCTCTACTAAGAATGACGGAGATTGTCAACGGACAGATCACACTTGACGGCGAGGACATCTCTTTTGTTCCGAGATCTCTGATCCGCCAACGACTCAGCTGCTTAACCCAGGAGCCGTTCCTCTTTAGCGACACAGTGAGGTTCAACGCTGATCCGCTGAGAAATTCTTCTGATGAGGAGATCAAGAATGCGCTCGAGCGTGTAGGGATATGGTCTGTTATCAAAGCAAAGGTCGGCGAGGACAGTGATGCACTCGACGAGAAAATGGACGAGAACTTTCTCTCTCATGGCCAACGACAGTTGTTCTGTCTGGCTAGGGCTCTGCTCAAGAGGAGTTCGTTGCTTATCCTGGACGAGCCAACAAGCAGGTGAGTTGCTTGAGTATCGCTCGTAGCCCCTTTTCACTGACCCTTATCTCAAGTGTCGACACACAGACGGATGCCAGGATCCAAGAGGTTATCCGGTCAGAGTTCTCTGATTGTACCATCATCATGATCGCCCACCGTCTTGATACGCTGCTTGACTTTGACAGGATTGCGGTGCTAGACAGGGGTGCTCTAGCGGAATACGGTGCTCCTCAGGACTTGTTGGCGGATGAAACGGGCGCCTTTTCAAGGCTGTACCGCGCGGATAAGAGCAAGACGCCCGACAGTGGATAGATCACGAACGCTTCATGAGCGAATCGCAGACTCAAAGCGCAAGAGAATATGAGCCGATATCCCCGATGTCGTTTGACAAGATGAGATGGAGCTCGGGTGAATTGCTGTAGGAGGGAAAGCTGGCTCATGTCGCGCAATCTATGGATTCTAGTCTGTGAATCTCTCGGATTTTGCACTGTATAAGCAGCTAAAGGCAATACTCTTTATCTCTACCACCTGCGCCTTAGCAAGTAGCGGTTCGCAATTCCAACCAAGAGCACTTTCTGGTATCTGAGGGCCCGGGGATATCATAGTCCCATCAATGAAGCAGTGGTGAGCTTCAGTGCAGTTCTTGTTCACTCACCTCACTTCAGCTTGAACGGGTATATCACGAGTTCCCACCAAGTTATCTAATGGTGAAAGCGGTCAACTGATTCACAACTGAAGCCATATTTGATGAATGAACCACTATCACGTGGAGATACAACCAAGAGACCTCAAAACGAAGCCTACAAATACTTCCCCCAAGCTGAGGCTTGATATCTCTCTCTTCTACCACCAACATCGACATTAACTCTCTGAGCACCTCGCAGCCTTGCCAAACTAAAAAAACCCACCCCTCCACCGAACATCACCAGCACCAAAGTTCAAAATGTGCCGCAGAGTCATCCTTTACGCCGTCTGTCCCACTTGCCAGCGGGAGCACGATGTAGAAAACGGCCCTCAGACCATGTGTCAGGAAGCCGTTAACGCTGATCCACCCTATTTCGGTGCATGCATGACACATACAAGCTTCACATATGAGAAGATCGCGCCTCTTCCCATGTGGCCAAAGAAGCGCTACTGTCCTGCCTGCCGCAACGCATCAAAGAACTCGGCCGACGGAGGCTCGGGGCAGGCAGACTAGGATTCGAAAGAAACGGGCGGTGCCTCTGTATAAGCCGGTCAGAGCGTTCACTGATGACTGTAGTATGGAGTTGCAGCTTACGGCTTGGTCTTTGGGGGCTTTCATGGAGGATCACCTCGGAGCCTGTGATGGGTTGACTGAAAGGTTACTCTATTGGAATACCTCGGCTTTCGGATTCGGACTCCAGACATTCAATAGAGAAAAATGATACCAGTCTTACTGAAAAGGGTCACAGTAGACCAAAGCGTCTTGTTGTTTATCAGAGTTGCAGTGAGGGGACGCCAAATAGTGTAGCCGAACAAAGACACAGCCGTTCTAAATGCAAGCTCAAGAGGAAACGTTCATCATATATGGAATTAACGTCGTGGCAATAGTTCTGCTAGGGTAGTTTAATTCGAGTGTACATATAATTCAGTCAATGAGAATGGCTGGGCCAGGCCATTATTTTTGTGTATACACTGAGGAGTTCCTGAATTGCTGCATGCCTGGAACAACCAGCTACAATACCCTAAACGGTGACCAGATTCCTTGACTTGGAGAATCATGATACTAACATGCTCATTGAGCAATAATCGAGCTCTGAACTTACGCACGACTCAAGGCGCCATCTTACTTTCAGTACTAAAACTAGTGATCACGAATATCAACCCACCGGTTGCCGATTTTCTCTACCATGATTAGGTTTTCTTTTCCTTTCTTTTTTTCATTGCTTCTCCTTTGTTATTTCCGTAGGAAGTTGTTTATTCGGTTACATACACAACATGCTCGAGGCACAATGACATGCTGTTGAAAGCGCCAGACAACGAACACCGAGCATAACGCTGTTAACAAAGGAACAAAGAACCATTGTTTTTATTCAGTGTTCTGCCATGATTTCTATTCACAGCCTGTCCTAGACACTGTCATTGCTTGATCTGACGTCTATATAAGCACTTGGGGCTCTGCTCCTTCGTCTTCTCACATCGTCACTCACTCAGACAACAGCAACTCGCAGCTATCAACAGCAACACCAAAGACACGAAAACCAGCTATCTCTACCAGAAGCAACACGTTATTTCTTCTGCCCAGCATGTGCATCAGCAAGCAGTACCTTCGTCAGTGCCCGCGCTGCAACAGCAAAGACGTCGTCCACCGCGATGTCTTGCCCTGCCAGCAGGCCGTCCTGAGAGGCAACGTGGAGCCCGAGAAGTGCCCCAGCAGCCATACTAAGCTTCCAGACCAGCTCTTGGACGACACGGATAGTCGTTCTCTCTGCAGAGCTTGTCGCCTTCGCGTGCAGCAGGGGGGCTTTGAAATCTTGCAGAGGTGGATGGAGGAGGGCGGACAGGAGACCAAGTGAGCCTGAAGCATATTGCACTCGGATTGGAGGTGAATAGAGCAGTTCGAGTTGTTGGGATAGGCGATTTGGAGTTTCTTTCTTTGTTGTATTATTAAACAGACCTAGAATGTGGACTCATGTGTTGACCTTTGATGACTCGTTCACCAACTAGTGAGTCAATTGTGTAAGCTAACACAACCTTTACCATGGTTAACAGTCAGATTATCAGATCCGTGTTCTTTGTGCTTGTTTGACTCCTCAAACTACAAAAGGCATCCCTGGATGAGGACCCCTTTGTTTCTGTGAATGCCAGCCTCTATTTCTTTGTTGGTCTTATAAATAACTCTGTTTGTCTCTCTTGAAGCACTTGATTTCTCGCTCTTCCAATTCCGTATTATCAACCCTCCTGGTAGCACCGTAAAGGTTTCAGAGGACTTGTATAAGCTCAGTTTGCCCCCATGCCTCGACTAACCTCTCGATCGCCCCCGACGATCCTTGTACTACAAAAGCCTGAGAGATGTGCCAAACGCTCGTCCTATACAGGACATGCGCTCACTGCGAGGTCCAGTTTCGTCTATAGGAGACGGCGAGATTCCTCCCAGATTGCGAGGACTGTGGGACATACGGCCGAGGCGCCTGCAATGACGGCGTTATACTCGCTCTCAGGCCCCATGCCGAAGACGCATATCGCACCTTTGTCTGTGAATCCTGCGAGTGGCAGAAGCTTGGTCATCGGGCTGCGAGATGGTTGTCCTGGGTCCAGCCGTGGAATAGGTGAAGTGATGAGCTGAAAAGTATCTTGAACACGGTCTGCAGTAGGTATCTCGGCGTATTGGGATTCTATAGCTCGAATTCGCCTTCCACATACACAAAAACTGACAAACAGTAGATTAAATCAATAATATACAAGACGTAGGAAGATGGCGTTTATAACATGGAGGGCCCATGATTCGGCCTTGAAATTGTTTCTTTAAAGTTGTCTCCCTGCATTCTAGGACTTGGAGAGGAAGAAGAGTTCAAATACTCCTAACCTGAATACTATTTGATAAATATGATTCAAACAAAGCTATGTTGATACATGAAAGAACAAGGCTGAACAGAATAGTTGAGCGATGAGGAGCAATCATACAGAGTCTAGTTCAGAGATTAATGTCTGCATCAAGAAACATGCCAATATCAACTAAGAAATGTGCAACACCATGATTCGGCGGAAAGAAGAGCCTTGATTCCAACATTGGTGATTAAGCTGCTGTGATGTCGACACATATGCCAGCATAGATATACTTGAGATGAGTAGCAGTTCGCAAAACCCCTAGACTTCCAGAGGCTGCTGTGGCCTCATCTAGCATGAATGTGCTTCTTAACCCGGACAGGTATGAAGTGTGGGAAGTTGTAGGGCGAGCGCCGATGGTGTTGTCTGAAGGTGGGCCATCACATCGTAATCTTCAGGCTGTATATACAGTGCCACGCAGTTGTTTGGTGGTATGTGTATTTATCGATTGATGGGAGGTTGTCGTTTATACGTGTCCGAGTGTGAGTCTCTTATTGATACTGTTGGCATCTCCGAGCTATATTTGGTTCTTCGAGCATGGGCCAGTATGTCTCCGGGCTCTCGATATAGTAGTAAGCGGTTGTGAGCCGGTTTGTCTTGCTCAGAAATTGGAGAAACTCTCGAAGACGGCACTAATCGAACATGGTAGCAGTGCAGTATTCGAGTGTCTTCGAGACGGGAGCAACCCGTGCGTACTGGTCTCTTCGCCTGGCCCAATGATATACAATGAAGCTCTCCTTCATGTCGTAACCGGTCTATTCCTCTTGCAGATATCATCCCCAGAAAGTCTTGTCGGTCAACACGCGATCAAGGGGTGGGACCACCGGCGGATTGGCCTTTTGAGAGTCTAGACCAACTCTCCTTGAGCCCTGGAGGAACGCACCTTGGAGGTGGTGAGCGATGGTAATATGGAGCCTCTGTCTTGAAGGTAGCGTCCGGTAGCGGCTGAGGGAGGTGAGAGCTGCGGAATATCCGTTGAGGGATAGTCTTTTTGGGTTGTTGCCACATGATCGAAGAAAGGTTGAAGCTGTTTATATAGCACTGTCGTGTTGTCCTGAGGAGTCTTGCGGACCCAGAAGCATATAATCTTCTTGGCCGTGGTATAAGTAAGGGCTTCCTATCACGCAGGAAGGATTTGACAACAACCCAAGCAGTTCATCAAACAACATCCCTCATCGCCCACGCCCAAGCCTCCCTGACTTTCAACACGGCTGGGGGCTCGCGTGGCGCTTCTGGCTTGGCAATTCGCTTTTTGTATAGCCGGTATGATATCTTGATATCTTCAAGCAAAGCCCATACCGATAGACCGTCAGGGGCATACCGGTTGTTGTCCTCCCACGTTGGCTGAGGACTGCCGGCTTTTGGGCGATTCTTTGTCGTCTTCCTTGCTCTCTATCTCTTCGATTCAAAGAAGTCCTCGCTGTCCATACTTTCTTGTGATGATGTTGATGACTCGAACATTGGGAGAAGTAGCTATCTCGTCTACCCACTCCAGAATTTTCTCTATCTAGTTTTCGAAGGAGCAGTTCAGCTTCGTCTTTGCCCCAGTTCAAAGCATCTGTAGAGTAGAAGAAGGGCACTCTTATATCAAAACCTGGCGTTGTCGATACTCTCACTGATTCCGGCATATCGCGTCTTCATCCACGATAAGTACGAACAGTAGTGGACCTTGTATTTGTACCCGTCGTTGAAGCACAAGTCTTTGGCCATCTTTCTGCCTGAAGCAAGCATTTTCTTGTCCGGCGTATATATAAATATGCCTCTGTATGTAGGAAAACCTCAACTAGGTCGGGTTTGCCTGACTTCGCCGCCAAGGTGGTAGGTGTTTGAGGAGAGAGTCGGATATATAGTACTGGTGCCCCTATCAGGCTCAGTCCACAGACAAGGCCTTGCGCGATTTTGTAACCAGCCTTGAGGTAAGATCAAACTGTCGGAATGATCAAACTTTGCATCCAGTGGAATGAACAGGGGGAGTGGTTGTTGACAATGTCAGGAGACGAGGTCCCTAGAGCGGCGGTCGAAAGGGTACAGGTATCCAGAGGCACAGTCAGTCCGAGGAACCTTTTCTCCGCTGGAGAAATCCTTGAACGTCGTCCCTTGAACTTCGTCGTCATCACGGGAGCCCAATTTCCCCAAACAGTCATCCATCAGGTCGAAGGGTAGTGTCTGCGGCTTCCAGGTTGACGTTTCTTTGTCCTGGAGACAGGATCATCTATAAGGTTGTTGGACGGGTGGTCTTCGTTGATCCTCGCGAAGCCGCAGTTAAGAAACAGCTGCTACAACCACTCATGTCGGATGAGAGAGTCGTCTTTGGTGGTCGTAGTGTTCAAAGGTTCTGTCCACAAGGTTTTGAGGAGCAGCGGGGACATACCAATGGTTGTTGAAACTGACATGGTGTTCGTATATAGGAAGTAGATCGTGAACAAGCCAGCCGGGTATTTCTTGAGAGACTGACGGTGTGTTTCTGGACGATGCAGAAGGATTATAGCAGCAGAATGTCGGGCTTTGGCAGCACATAGCAGTGGGTGAACAGGCGAGAGGCGAAGCAAGTCTTTGCATCAAAGTAATCCACCAAACATTTGACTTGCTTCTTTGCGACACCCAAGCTCGCCTCGGTAGTAGCATCACTCCGAGTCGTGACGCCCATTCTCTCACACTCGAGTTCAACGTATCAACAGCGCTGGCAGGTAGAAGCTCCCTCGCGACGAAGACTAGCTCAGAGCTGGGACTATTAGCGAATGTAAATAGACATAGATGAGAGGGAATCCTCGCACCATGCCTTGCCAGCAGCTGTGTATTATGTGCCAACGATGGCCTACCATCTCACCGATGGTTCAGTGATGCCCTTGACATGAAGGTGTTTCCGCGTATAAACATTTGGATTCTTCTTGAGATTGTTGATACCGGTTTCGTGCCTCAAAGCCTGAGGGCTGGTGGCAGCTCATGGTGAATCTATTTCCAAGGTGATAGTAATCTAGATTGAGCCAATTCGACCGGGGCAAAAGAATATATAGAAGCTTGTGTGTTGTTGAAAGCGAGCAAAATGACTCGAAACCCAGTTCTGCAGAGCATTTCCCAGGAGTATGCACAAGGGATCGCCAGGGGGTCGGCGGTGGTGGCTCCCGTTCTAAACACAGAATCGAGTGTCGTAGCATCTCCCAGTCATTGAGAATCTAGACCGAGAGAGCTGTGTATTCATAAGAATAGTTGTAGAGGTGATACTATATCCCGACTGGTGCTAGGGGCACGACATATTTATACTTCTCCCGCTAGTACCCTGAGCGGCTTCACGTCACCAACCTCCAGATTTGTGGTTTTCAGTCTTGAGCAAAGGAATATCCAAACTTCACTTACTGGGACACAATCTCGGTTGACACTTGACAAGTTTTCAGCATCAGATACAAGTGAGTATTTGCTATTCAAACAGCGCCATATATTGTCGCCATGCCACCCAGCCCCCTCTGAAAACACCAGTGTAAAACGCCTTCAATGAATAGATAATACAGGTTTGCCAGGTTTATGCCAACAAGGTTAATCAACTTCATCCCCTCCCATCCGTATGCCATGCCAGCTTGGTCTATCCACTCATGATTGTCATCTTATGACTCACTCCTTCGTCAACACTGCTTCGTATTATCGTAACATGTAGGAGAGATCTGGAAGATCTCGCAGGATATTGGTGACGATCTCGTCGTCTTTGGACGTATCCACTTCTGGTTGCTGTACCGGAAGAGGAGTTTGTTGCGGTTGTGTAAGAGGAGTTTGGGTATTGGCAGCCTCCAGGGGCTCTGTTGGAACTTGCAGTTGTTGTCTCGTAGGCATACTGTCCTTTCTTGTTCCAACTGGGCCAGTAGCGCCGTCGAACGAGTCTAGATTCCAGGAATCCCAGACGTTTGCTTCGTTCGCCTTCTCCACGGGTGACTTTGCCTTATTTTGCATAAAGTCCGTAGGCACCAGAGCATCCAGTGATGATCCAGGCATGCCGTTCAGGTCGACTGTGGCCGAACTTGAATGGCTCGGCATCAAGCTCTGCGAGGTGCCCCAGTCGACTGTGCTTGATCTTGAGTGACTCTGTACAAGCCCCTTTGATGCTGGAGCTTCTAGGGAGTGACGGCCATTGCTAAGCATTTCCTCTGTGGAAGCACATCCAAACAAGTCTTCCATGGGAGCTGACGTGGTAATTGAAGGTTTGCTAACATGTCCCTTGTTGTCTCCTGAAGTAGCGTCGACAATCGCGTCCATGGATGGAAACCCGTTTGCTTGATCCGTAGGCGAAGAAACCATATCACCCCAATCATCATCATCGTCATCATCATCTTCTCCCCATCCTGCATTCTCAGGGGGTTGTGCTAACGGAGACATTGGCAACGATATCGGTTGTGAAATCGAGATTGGTCGAGTAGTGGTCCGTAAAGGCGTGGGCTTAACTGGAGAATGGGGCTGAGGTAGAAGAGGAGACGTCGGCGATGGTATGGGCTGCGATATCGAGAGCGGCCGAGTGGTAGGTTGTAGAGGAATAGGCTTAATCGGAGAATGAGGCCGATCAGTAGTAGGAGACTTGGTAGGGAACGCAGGAGTTGCTTCCGCCGCTTCCACTGGAGACGTATTGGCGGCTTCAACGGGAGATGACTCGGCCTCTGAGCTGGTCTCCGTGATAGGTGAATGATTTGAAGCAGGAGGAGGGATAGCAACAGTCAGTGATGGGGCAGGGTTGCTGCTCCAGCCAAATGACGCCGCGGTCGGCGAAGCTGCCGTTTCCTTGGAGTTGAGCGACGCCTGTCTCGAATGGCTCTTGCGTCCAAGCAACTCTGAGATTCCCAGTTGCGGCGCCGACGAATCCCAGTTGAAGATCCTTGAGCCAGCTGCACCCCCTCTCCGGCCAAGCACGACACGTCCCGCGATAGAGTCCTCCTCCATCCATCGCCTTACAATACGGATGGCCCGATCGCGCACTTCCGAGTTACCCCAGCCGATGCGCACGTAGTTCTCATCGTCGCCAAGGTCGTGCATTCGCATTGAGCCGAATCTAGAGAGGCGGTACCAAGATTTGCGCTCCGAGATGGAGGCAAAGCTGTCGTCGATGATAACATCCGGGACTGGTTCTGGCTCAGGAAAGGAGGCGGGGACTGATGGGAACAGGTCGTCGAGTTTCGACAAGTCGATTGAAAAGGGTGTCGATGGTGGCTTCGGGGCTGTTGATACAGGCTTGTGAGAGGGTTCATCCTGCTTCGTAGTCTCGATCACTGAGAGTTGTTCCTGGGGTGCTTCCGTTCCTGGTTCCTCCTGGGTTGGCGATTCAAAGTCGGACCACGAATCAGATTCCGCCTGAGCCTGGTCCAAGTCTCCCAGTGGTTCTTTTACTTCATCTTCCACCTCTTTCCCGTCTCCCTTCTCTTCTTCTTCGGTGTGTGTTTGTGTTTCCAGTAGTTCTATCACTTGTTCCAGTTCTGGCTCTGCCTCTGGCTCTGCTCCCTCAATTGTCACAGGTTCCTGCATCAAATCCAGCACCGGCATTGTGTCCACCACCGGTGACGCATTGCTCGACAGCCTCCGCATCGACGGATCAACAGGTGAAACACTGTGACTCCGCTTCGCCAAACCATCAAACAGTCCCACCAACTCCTGGACTTTGTTCGACGGCTGTCGCAAAGCAGTCGGCCGCGTTGCCCGTTGCATCGCCGGCCTGGGAAGCCCATCCGGCGAACCTGGCCGGGCATCGTCCTCGCTCGGGAGAGGACTGACGCTCCGAGCAGAAGGCGCGCGGCTACTCCGTTGCCAGATATCCGCCGCGTCTTCCTTCAAGTCACCAACGGAAGGTGTCCTCGTCGCAAACCGCGCCTCCATAGGGCGCAACCCCTCGCCCAGACTGATCCCCGAATCACCATTCCTCTCCTCATGCCTCACCCGTGCCGTCTCCAGCATCGCCAACTGACCCCACGGCTCCGGCCCCGGCGACGGTAGCCTGGATCCAGCGGGGCTTCCCGCCAGGGGCCGCAAGCCAGGACTCCTCCCCCAGCGCGGACTGCTCTCCTTGCCGGGCTCAGCCCAGCCTCCCCAGGCATCGTCATCTTCGATCCACGGCGTGGAAGCGGGCGAGGCACGCTGCGAGGTATGGTCCGTCGAGAAGTGCGCGTGCGGCGGCGGCGCGGGAAGGTCTATCTTTGGAGGCGAGTCGTTGGTCCAGGGGGAACCCCAGGGATCCTCCATGCTGGGCGAGCGCACATGTCGCGCCAGCTTCGGGAGAGTAGATTGATGGAAAGAAACGTAGGCAATCGAGGTTACTGTGTCCGGCTTATCATTGCGCGCGGTTCGAGAGACGGGCTTGGACGAGTTCGAGTTTCGAAGATGCCTAGAGGCGCAAGACAGCGAGCTGCGTGTTGCTCGAGCTTAATAAGATAGGCAGCGAGATAGCTAATCGATCGAGCGACAGAGATTGGCTAGCGGATGGGTATTTAGACCAATAGTCGAGAGGAAAGCAACAAGATTTGATTTTAGCACCGAAAGAAGCGTAGAGTTTGTTTTGAATTCCAAGGAATGAGAAATGTTCCCAGGTTCGATTTCGCGGGTCCCGAATCTTCAGGGGCGCGATCCCCAGCTTCTAAATTTGGCCCCGCAAGCTCCGTAGATCCTGGTCATGCAAGCCCTGGAGCTTCTGACGCGGCCTACTTTAAAGCACCAGTGACATTGCATCTTAGATCGAATCGAGTCAATACCGTCTAGCAAGCAATTGAAACATGGACACGTTATTATAGTCTTGTATATTTCTACCGGCTTTCGCAGCAGAAGGGTATTCTTTACTCCATCCATGCCAATTGCACGCAATGTCAGATACCATGACATCATTCCTCGGTACTCGCCAAAATGTACACACCCTCTTTTCCCTGGTAATTCCATGAAGCAATCCCGTATGGCTCCTACACTCCATCGCTAGTAAGATTCAGTCAAAAATATCATGTCGTTTCGATCTTGTCAGCCACTTCATCAAGCGGTGATCTCATGGCCGCTCCTCAGCGTCCACTCCTTGGTACGCCCCTTGCCCGTCTTCTCGGCCACAAGCTCGAGCGTATTCTTCACTTCAGTCCGCGAGACATCATCTTGGAACTTGTGAAACACGTAGTCAATGATTCCAGCCTTGGACAGAGACTTGTTGGCCAGGATAGCTTGCTTCACATCATCCATGAGCTCCGCCTTGACAAGCTTCGGGTTACCACCAGCACCAGTTCCACTGGTCAATGCTACGAATGCATTGACTCGCGTAGGAGGAGGAGCCATTCTGGCGCCTGTCTCGACTGCAGGAGCAGCCCTCGTCGTTCTGGCTTTGATTTCAGGTTCCCAATACTGTGTTGAGAATGGATCGATCCCCCAGGTTTGCTCGAGTCCAGCTGGGCTCAGTCAGTGACTGTACAAATCCACATCGAAGGATTAACTTACTGTGCATGATTTCCATTCGGTGCTCGTAAACGACGTGATTCATTACCAGGCCCGTGTCTTCGAAGCATATTCCTGTGCTTTCCGGTTGCAGCGCGTTGGCAAAGACTCGTCGAGATAGACCAGCATCTTCAGAGTCGTCGAGAAATCCGTCCATATCGTCCTCATCCTCAACTTCCTCCTCGTCGTCATCGGCCTCCAGATCTTCGCCTTCTTCCTCTTCCTGCCACTCAGCTTCCGAATCATATTCGTAGTCAAGGGGCAGCCGTCTTCCCATAGGCTTGCGAGCCAGCTGGCTCATGTTGCTCTTGCCAAGGGCGAATGGCTTGAAACTCATTGTTCCATAATAGGGAGGTCGAACATCTCGTGAAAAAGCAATCACCTTCATCGGTACCTTGGAAAGCTTCTCACGGGCCTCTTGCATGATCTTAGCAGCGTGGTCGGGGCTTGCGTTGTCCGACTTTTCGGTCTCCTTGTAGACGTGCTCCATAATGTGCCTAACTGGATGATGAAGCCTGCCTCTCTTGGAAGGCTTGCCAGGCAGGGCAAGCAGATGAACCGGGTCAAATGGGGACGCTTGTAGCTCGTCCGCTCGTTCACCACCAATACATTCGTCCAGTATCTTGGATTTGGCGTCGCGTGTCTCCGTATCCATCGGGGGTCCCAGGCATGCCACTCGGGTGTGCTCTTTGATGAAGAATGGCTTGAACAGTTTCTCGTACTCTGACTTTGAAGCCCGGTTGGGAAGTTTGACGGGGCTGCTGTCTCCTGGTGTGCTAGCCTTGGAAGTGGTACTGTCGTCAGCCTTCTTAGGGGTGTTGGGAACCTTGAAGAAAGAGCCGAGCGTTCGTTGCTGACGGGTCTTCTTCTCTTCCTCGTCTTCCTTGCGCTTCTTCTCTTCATCCTTGCGTTTCTTTTCTTCTTCCTTCTGCCGGCGCTTATCTTCACGCTCTTTGACTCGGGCGGCCTTTTCAGCATCTGCCTTGGCCTTTTCAACAGCTCGAATGGCGGCCTTTTCTTCACGCTCCTCCTTCTGCTTTGCAACCTCCTTTTCGCGGGCCTCTTTTTCGGCAGCCGACAATTTCTTTCGCTTCACGGATGGGTTGGCTGCCGACTTGGATGCGGATCCGGTTGTGGTGGAACTCTTTGCTGCTTCTTTCTTGGCCGGTGTCTGAGGGGAGGGGGATTTGCGGGCTGGAGTGCTACTACCAGCTTCGGTGAGATCTGGAGATGCCTGTGGGGTCGATTGGCTGCCGGCTGTGACGATGAAAGGTAACGCTGTAAATAATCAACATCTCTACACTGTTTAATGGGCGTCGATACTCACCACAGTCGCCATTGGGCTGATCTGAAGCTGAAAGTGGCAGCTTGGCACCTTCGGAACCCTCCGCCTTGACAGTATCCACTTCGAACTCGTCGTGGCTTCTCTTGCGGCCCGTAGCCTCCGTCTCCTGAATATTCAGGGACATCTCCAAGAGAGGCATCGTGAATCGATTTGAGCTTCCCAGCTCAGGGATGTTGCGGATAGGATGATGTGGTCGCGTTGGAAAATGAAGCGTGATAACGTCGATCAAAGGCGGGCTTGCTGAATGTTGCGGAACGTAAGATCAAGAAACAAGGCTTTGATGCAGGGGAGTCATGAAATGATTAAAAGCAAGCACCTCATTCGAAAAGGTCCCTGGATGTTTGGAGATTGCTGGGTGTTGAAGAATTGAAGGGTCTCGGTGCGTGCACGAGATCCCCAAGTGGCATGAAGCATCGAGGTTGGAAGGGAAGCCTGGACCCCGAAAGGACCAACCCTTAGGGGAAGACGCGACGACGCGTTAATCTGGCGCCACAGCATTTGGGGGCCCATTTGCGCGTAAACCAGCCCTGCCGCGTAAAAAGAGGAAGTGTGCACTTTACACGCTCGAGCCACACCACCAGCCCCTGATATCCAGGGGAACGCTGTGGCTGTGCCCTCGTGGCAGCCTCAGTCATCCATGTCTCGCACTTGCGCTTAGTGGGCTTGGCATTCCGGTGACCTTCCATGCCGGTTCTTTGACATTGCCATGACGCCAAACATGGAGATCACATCGCTACCCAATGACGTCGCAAGGGCTGATCCCCTAAAAAAGAAACGCTTGGCCTGGGGTTTGTTCGTCTCCGCTGACAGGATGCAATACGAACAAGCGCCCGCAACGTCACTTCGGTGTTGCGAAGCACCGACTGTCAGTGAGGCTTCTCAGGGGTTGTGAGAACGACTTGCTACAACCACTACAAAGTCACATCTAGGCATTGAGAGAAACGTGACCTAACTGACAATATTCGCGATTTATGAAAAACACTAGCAAAGCCGAAGAGGTGCAAGAAGCGAATTGGGATGCTTGAGTCTTGGGTAGTTTATCCCGCAAGTCCTCACGTGTTCGAACGCTCCCCTCGAAGATCGTCCTCAAGACCCACGATAATGTGCATACGAGAGGGAACCGACGATCACCGCAGTCGCCAATGGCCCCCGATGTAACCACTAACTTCACACAAGGCTGGACTCGGTATAGACTTGAAGCCCCTTGATCTCAAGGCCAAGTGTTGGGTTCTTATGAAGCATACTTTTGTCTTGAATCCTGGCTAGAGAGGTATCTTTCAAACATTAAGCCCGTCAACGACAGTGGAGGCCCCGCTCCAGATGCACACACTTTGTCCATCCTCGGGTGGAACATGATAACAGCGGGAGACTGCAAACGGGATACGTAGGGGTATCTGAACCCTTGAAGCGACAGTAGGTATTCGGAGCCAAACGACAGTATAAAACAATGCTAGAACGCCGACCAATGCAAGCCACCCTTCTATGGAAGGTGTGATGTGTGAACGAACGGTTGATAGAAGAAGCCCATTTGCCTAGCTCATATGCATAGACAGCATGGTAATATGTAGACTTTGGCGGAAAGAGTAGAGTCCTTAGTCAGGGTTGGCGATGAACAGACGTCCAGAGGTAAGGGTTGATGTTCGCTCGTCGACACTTCCCCGTCTCCTTAGCTCATCGGGCGATTTGACGCTCTTTTCCCTGGTGAGGGCAGAGTGCATGAGCGAGTTGGAAGCCAGCTTCGGCGCATTGCCCAGCTCGCCCAGGTTATCGGCGCGCTCACCGCTGCTGCCGCTTCCCGTGCTGAGAGCCTTGCCGCTGGCTGCGTCGTCAATCATGTCCTCGTACTTAGCCTTGACCAGGCTGCCAGTACGCTCGGGGGTGTCTCCAGGACTCCAACGGTTGCCTTTTTGACTACCCATTCCTCCGGATGAACGATAGCCAAGGGTGCGACGGCCACTGGCAGTGCTGCTTCGGCCGCTGCTCCCCGTTCTACGGTGATGTGGGCGTGAGGCCTCCTCTTCATCGCTGCTCTCGGCCTCGACTTCAGTGGCGCTCAGCCGCATGGGCACTCCGCCGACACCGACGTGGTTCTCTCCAGGAGCGTAGCCGACGAGGGGAGTCTTTCCGTGATGTCGAATCTTTGGGATCTTGGCAGCGACCTTTGTGGTGGTGCTGAGGCCAGTACTAGTTCGTCCACCGGCACCGCCGGTGCCGCGAGAGCCGGTGCCGCGGGCTCCACCCACAACCTCGAGGGTCGCTCGCATCTTTGCAGCACGTTGTTGAGCAAGTATGCGCGGGTCTTCGTACTGAGCGCGATCGCACCAGACGGTGCCCTTTTGCTTCCGGAGAAGGGCGACATAGCCACCAGGCTGAGGGCTGCCACCCGAACGGCTCGAGGTGGAACGGCGAAGCTCAGTCGTAGACGAGGTCCGGTAGGCGGCGGGAGGAGGGATGCTCGAGGCGGTGCTAAAGGTATTCACCGACGGCGAGCGGCGCGTCTGCTGGGAATTTTGGCCCGGGTGGGCGAGATGCTGGGTCTGGAACTGCATGGGAAAGGTGTTGGAAGAGGTTGTTCGCGTTCGAGAATGTCCGTAGCCGACGGTCTGGTCGATTGGCCCTCTCATGGCCTGGGGCTCCAACATGACCGAGGGCGACGTTGAGGGAGACGTCTAGATTTATGTAGCTGCGGCTCGGAGGTCGTGGCGTGGTATCCGACAGTAGGGAGGGTTGTGTTGGCCCCGTTCGGGCGCGGCGCGGATGGGCTTGGTACAATAGTAGTATTGAGGGTCCGCCGAGTGAGAGGGATCCGAAAAGTGAGACTGTGCTTGGTAGCGCGGCAGAATAGCGGGGCGTAGGAGCCAAAAGGAGTAGACACAGGGCGAAGGCACAAGATGAAGCCGGGTATAGTAGTATGTAAGAGGAGGGGAAATATCGCGAGAGGGAGTTGGTTAGGGATGATGCAGATGTTGTATGTAGAAGGGAGTTGGAAGAGGAAGAGGGCAGAAATACAGTCAATGGTGGGCAGAGGCGTCAACAAGAAGGATTTCTCCATGCCCGGGCTCCAGCTATTGTTCAGTGACGGCCCGGGAGGCCAGTCCAACTTGGAACGTTGCATGGGTCCATTCGAGTGGGCTCAAGTTTCGCTAGTGGGTGGTCGCCTGCATGTGGATCACCGCTAGCGAGCACTTTTCAGGCTGCCCAGGCTGGCTTCAGCGCATTGTCGGTTATCCATAGCTGGAAGCTCCCCCGCTGCCTGTCCATTTACATCCGGCTATGATGTCTGCCGTGGATCGACAACTCTTGGCGGGCTTGGCTCCAAGAGTGGCAGAGTCAGCTTTGAGGCTATCTACGAGAAACGTGTGTCGTGGCAAGTCAGGGCTGTTTTGCTGTTGCTGGGGAAGGGAATTCCTTGTCCGCGAGCATGTTCCATAGAATCCGGTGTAAGAGGGCCGAGTGTACCTAGGTAAGAATGTGGAACCTGGAATGTCTCTGGATTGCCTCGTACTTGGGTTACCTCACAACAGGTTGTTACATGCTGGAGAAGCTATGAGCTCACAGTGTCCAGGATTCCCCCCGTGCTCTCTGGTTTTCCACTCCAGCTGGTATGACACAGGGCTGCGGGATGCTGGCCCTTGCTCGCCTGTTATTAACCTCTCACACACTCTCCAGGCTCCCAAATCAGCCCTTTGACCTACCTAGGGCAGCTGAAGCCACACCACCGAAGAAGAGCCTGGTCCAATCAGACGTTGCAACCGGCCGTGATGTCATGCTCGAGATGCAGCTCGCAGAGACCGACCCCAACTATCCCGCAGGGCCGTAGCCGCTTCTGTCGGAAGGTTTTCTGCCTTTTCTGCTTTCGACTTCTCGGCTTCTGGGCTAGCATTGGTAAGATAAGCGACGGGGACCGACAGATGCGACAACAGCGGGTGATGACATTTGCCATCTCGCAATCGATCTTGGCTTTGTATTCCCCCGAGATGTCGCCCTGGGTGGTTCTCGCCAAACACACCTACAGTCAATGGATCAATGCCAGGTAACATTGCACCCCTGTGCGTAGGGCGCTGACTATGCCTCAAAGAAGCATCTGTCCCCCAGACGTGCCGACGAAACCGACCGTCAGGGTGAGGTGAGCGCCTCGAGCCACCCAACGGTGAGAACAGGGAGCCCCCGGCAGCCGCGCCAAGCACGGGCAGCCTCTTTTCTTTCCTCTCCCTCTCAAGCGCTATGGTGCTCTTGTTCAGATTCAGATGCCAGTGGGGGGTCAGCGATAGATTAGACGGTTAAACGGCAGATCCGACAAAGAACCACCAACGAAAATCTAGAACCGGTCTCGAGCGCGCCTAGGCAGAGCAACCTCACCTTGCTGTAGTTGCGGAGTATCTACCGTAAACGGCTGGGCTCAAGCCTCTCCCACGAAGCGGCGCAGCGGAACAAACGGCCACGGCCATGTCTCAATGATACAACCTAACCCTCTTCTCGCTCAACAACTGTTTCAGCGGGCAGCCTCGTAGCCCCATGAGGGTGCGGGCGAGGAATTCGATATCAATGCAGCGGTTTCGGCACTTTGGTAACGCAAATGCCTCCAGGGACGCTCTCACAAGGGTAGTACGAGGGCACCCGGCGTGATCCCCTTGTGCAATACGGCTCGGCACTTCATTCAGTTGTAAACCCTCAGCCACGAGAGACTAGGGAGCTGCTCGGTATGGTGATTCATTAAACAGCAAGCCCGGGTTCTTCAGTTGAAGGGAGGCTGATGAAAGCATGCCAAATAAGGGTTCACCTCAGCCATATTGACTGTTTGTCCAATTACGGCATATACCACAAGCCTTCACCGTTGGATGAGATTGCAACTAGCAGAGTTCCTTGGTCTCCTAGAGAATTCTTGTCGCTCGTGGTCTCTTGAAAGCGACTCCATGTCTCATTTCCATGGGCTACAAGCGAATTCTTTATGAGATTCCTGAAAGAGCATAGTGCAAGGACTGATCTCACCCCTAGAAGAAGGAACTTCCCTTGACTCAGATCCAGTGCGACCTGTTTGCTGCGCTGTGCCATATAAGTGCAGGCGGCCGGGATTGGCGACCTTGTGCTGGCCGGGACCGAGATTCAGCCTAGTGTTGGCCGGAGCCGTATGCAAGTTGAAAGACTGTTTGCTAGCAGACAGTTGCTTGTCAAGGTGAAGGTGCGTGGCTTCTGGCTAACAGCAGAGTTGCGGACTTCCCAATGGCTACTAGAACCGAGATAGCTTCATGATAGTGCAGAGGCATCTGCAGTCACTTTCACCAACACCAACTAGACTAATAACTTATCGAATACCTGTCTGGGCCTACCCTTGCTCGGCTCATGCGTGGAGTTCATGTAGTCACCTAGGTAGTCAAGGGTGCATCTCCATCAACGTTGCAACTCAATCTTCCCCCGGTCGGCTTGGCCTGCGTCCTGTGAGCCCCTCTTGCCGGGCCACGAGGTCGATGGACTGATGTTTTTCTCGGCCAAAAAACAGACCAACAGCCTCGCTTGAGTCTATCGCAATTCCAATTGACTACTCCCTTCTCTTGTCTCTTCCTGTCTTCTCCCCCCCCCCCCACTTACACCCATTTCAGCCCGACTTTCGTCTACTCTATCTAGGCCCTGTCCGGCTGAGCTTATCCACTGGAACCCTTCAAGCAAGCCCGCTCTTGGCTTGTAGGCTGGAAAGAGGACTCTTGGTTGCGAGGTGAATTCCAGAAAATGCAGCATGGCATGGATTTACTTGAGGCCCATCTCCTCACCGTTCTGCCTTGCTTTGGCCTTGCGCCTCTGGCTCCAGCCCGCTGGTTCAGCTCCGTTCAACTTCGGGGACTGAGGCTATCGTCGGCGGGATCATGCAAGGATGGAGTGGCGGGGTTTGGTTGTGGTCGACCTCGGTCTCGGGGCTCCCCCTCGGATCATTATTGGACGGCTTCATTGATGGAGAGCCGCCCAGCGAGCCCTTTGACGTGCCATTCATCAGATCATTCTGCTTTCTCGTCGAGCAACAAATCCCCCATGCAGCTTGTCAATCGTAAAGATGCCTCAGGCAATGGATGGATCTGACAACCCAGTTTTCGGATCAAAGCAAGCTTTTTTTAAAGGCGCTGTTATTAATCGCCGAGTGGACGCCAACTTGCCCAAAACACCGGGCAGCGTCAGCGTCATACCGTCGTCAACGCTACCTGACACGGCGAGGCGTTTCCTCTTCAAGCAAAGACCTCTTTTCCAGGACATCTCGAGACGGCGCGACTTCAACTTAGGTTGTCCCCTACGGAAAGGCTTCGAGACTTGTCGCTTTGTCTCTGTCCGCCTGCAGCAGCGCCCCCCAGTTTCTCTCGCTTACTGTCGAATCCCAGATGCATCCGCCGCTTTCTCTTCCTCTAAGCGCGCATTCTCCACGTGGGGCATCGTTCGGCCATCGCCGTACGGACTGGGCTGAGCCTTGCTGCATGTCCACTATCGTCGCTAAATAAAAACAACAGGTAGCTAGCTAATAGGCGCGTGGGGACGATGAGCTGTTGGGATTGCTTGTCAGATGCAATGCAAGTGCATGTTCCATCCCACCGAGTATTGATGCATGGATGCGTTGATACTACGTAGTAGCAATCCTGGCATGTTCAAGGCCAATGCTTGATGAAGCCCGGTTTCTTAACCGCGAAACTCCCACCTCAACGTCGCAATCATTCATCTTGGCCCAGAAATTCAAGGAAATGGAAAGCCCCTCGTTTCGGTACCGTCCCATCATCAAGTCTAGGACTAGTAGGTAGTAGTGCGGGATGTTTCGCTGCCAAAGTCTTGAGCGGTCGAAATTACAAGTCAAGCTAACTCCCGCGTTAACACCAAGAGCAGTTAATCAACCACCACAAATGACAACCCATTGGTCCTTGCTTTCGCTAGCCCGCTTTCAAGCCTCCTACACAAGCGAGACCCACGAACGATACGGCAAGGGCATAGGCCTGGGCGAGATATTGATTCGCTTCCGTACATGTGCCTGGACAGATTCGTGATGGCTTCTTTCCATGCTTTCCCGCTCCCACCTCTCGTCCCGCCAAGCGGCCGCGGTTCCACAGAGTCTCCCAGCATCTTGGCACGACTCGGCAGCCTGCCGAAGTTTCCGCTATGGATCCCTGCGTGGGAGGGAAAAGACGAAAAACAAACCCCCAAGAGACGAGTGGTTGGACCGTTAGTTGAGGAGAGAATGCCCCGACCATGGCTGGGGGATCTCGATCTTCAATAACAGTGGCAATGACATGGCAGAAACACCAGTCCCAGAGGGCCAGAACTTGCAACGGCTTACTCCGCTAGTTATCATTCAGCGATCTGGCCGTGATCCCTACCTCTACCCCGAACTCTATTGTCCTAATCACATACGTGTAAGAACTGTTATCAATAAACGTAGCTAGCTAGCAGGGCATTTCGACCAGAGTCACATCGGTGAATCTGTCACACCTGGATGACTTGTAGCACAACACCATGTACCTGCTGGTCAGCACCTGCGCTTTGGGGAATCGTCCCGCTCTGGGCGGTGTACAGGAGGCATATCTCGGCATTGTATCGACCGGGTATGCCAAGTCGCGAGTGCAGATATCGACATGCCAGGCTCTATTAAGTGTTGAATTGCGAGAGGTGGCAGTGTATCATGAAATGGCAGCATCGTCATGGTCGTCAGAAGCAGGTTTTGCAAGTTCCTGGCCGTGCTGAAACGCAGGGCACAGAGACGGACAGCCAGAATCGAGATTGGTGCCAAAGTCCCAAGTTTCGGTCATGTAAGTCGAGGGCCTAGCTGCACCTCACGATTCAGCTTGATAAACCAGACGTCGACCGCCAGGAACAAGGAACATGGCATCGCGGAAACAAGGCTTCAGCTCAACGCGGGCCCATGCCACTGTCGGCCAGCCGTGTGTGTGTTGCCCGCTGACTGGCCGCCCTCGATGATGCCAGCTCCAGTCTCGTGGCTGCAGTGACAAGCTGCCGCACAACCCACGGCACCGGGATGCTCGTCCCGCAGCCTCGAGAGAGGCCGGGACATGCGTGATGGCTTCTCGGGAGCGTCTATAGCCGGTGTCAGTATAACCTAGTTGCATATTGAACCGGGTTCTGGCCCTATGTCTCCTCCGCGCTGCTGCAAAGAGGAGAAACTACTGTTTCTTGTCTGTTATTAGTATTGGATGCGTGGCACATCACAATCAATCACACCGAGTTGTTCTGTTGTTGTTGGGGTGCGGGGGTGGAAATGTGTCTGACGCGGGGGATCTTCTCACAACAACCGCCCGGAACTGCTGTCCTACTATTCTCATTCGCCAGTAGGTCCCAGCCAAGAGCGGTTGTCGTGATGGCATGGGTGTCATGATGCAAAGTTTGTCTACTTGATCAACTCGGGTTCTGCCGGTGTCATTCAATCCATGGCAGGGGAGGGTTGTTTTTGATCCTCAGATCACCTAGCTGTCGATATGCGTCGGCTGGGCTACGGGATATTGCCAATGAATTTGTCGATTCCACGGTTTGTCTATTTCATGACTTGTTTCTAAATGTCTCGGTGTGCTTTTGGCGCCGAGCCGTTGCTCCGGACCAGCCGTCTACACATGCCGGTGTTGGGGACGGCAAGCTGCACGTGGTAATCGTGAAGTCATCGGTTCGCCGATTGAGAGACTTGGTAGAAACATTCGTCATAAATCTAACTCGGCTTGTTGGTTGGTGTTCTAGATAGGCCAGGAAAAAGCATGACGATAGCCCGTCGCAAAGACACGCCGACGTCAAGGGTTTCTCGTGCAAGTGCCTGATAGGCTAAACACTATAATATGGCCAATTGTTTCCGTAGATTGTGGTGAGTACAGGAGGGAGCGGCCTCGATCACTCGTCGGGTATATATGACTCTTTCGGGCGTATGCAATAGTAGTTGTGTATTCATGGTTTCTTACTCAGAGACGTATACAGCTCTACTACGAGGTCAGTAGACACAGATTCTAAACATAAATGTCTCTTAATTCTATGAGTCGAGGATTATCATCGTGTCAAACTTGCAGGCCTTCTCTTCTAATGAGTCTTGATTTATGATGTGACGAAATTGTCCCTTATGTGTTGTTCCCGTTGGCAATGCCAATGCGGATAGGTGCAGCCGCCACGCCGTTACACAACGATGCATATCGTGATCAAGGCAGTGAGTCCTTTCAGCGGATATTTTTCTACTTTTGATACCCTTTTGCGAGACTAAAGGTCATTTGGAGGGCAGTGCTACACAGATCTTACCCGTGGAGCATCAGTTGTAGGAAGCTTACGCTGAGCATTAGGGGCTCGGCTATAAACAGACACATGCGTCTATCAGACAAAGTAGAACGGCATACATGTGTCGTGCTAATAAATACAAGCCTTGCTTGTGCTGTGCCTAGGTGTAGGGTTCTTAAACTTTTGCGTGCATGGCAGGGTGGTTGAGTTTCACGACATGATACATATTTAGGGTTATCGGGACGGCCGGAATGCATGATACCAAAGGATGGGCCCTTCCCAGGACCACAGATAAGGAGGAATTCACATCCATACAGGTAGATTAGGTATCTAGCTTCTATGATTATTTTATCCAAAATGCAACGGAGCTCTAGGCCGAACATTCAATCACCAAGGCATCTGTCTAACTTAGGGTAGGCTGGGTCAACTATCCTTGCGAATTAAAGATATGGTACATGAATGAAAGGCCAATATATGAAAATGAGCAATGAAGAGTCGAGATTATCAGCAAGTCATTGATAGATCAAGTGGGTGTGAGACCGGATGCGCTTGTGGAGAGATTATGGTATGCAGTCAGAATTAGACGTGAGACTCGTGAAAGTTCGTCATCACTTTGAGATGGAAGCTGAAGCCACCGTGGATCGGAAGGATTGGACCTGACCTGACTATTTTAAGCACGAGGAAACTAAGATCCCGAAGATTAATAACCCGCAGTTTAGACTATTATCTTGTCGCCTGTTAAAAGCCTCAGGGCGCAACGGTTGTAAGCCTATGACCAAGCCCCTAACTTAAATTGTCTCTGCGAAACGAACAACAGGGCTTAACTTGCAGTCAAACTGACCCGAACGGTTACAGAACTGGCCAAAATAGCATAGAGTAATCAAGATCATGACTGTATGTTGAAATTATGGCAGTGCCCAGGTCTCATCTGGGCTCATCGTTCGGCGTCCGGAACCGCTTATCAAACGGATCAACAAACGAAGGCAAACGGTTTTCGTGCAAGGGCTTCAGGGTAGCCCGTGTCCCCCGCGGGAATGGAACAGATTCCCCGTCCTTGTTGGCCAGTGAAATGCCTTCTGTCTGGGCAGGTGCACTGACGTCAAAAGCAGCTCCTCTAGTCTCCTTTTCCGTTCACCTGCTCTTATCTTGAAAAAAAGAAAAGGCAACGAGAGGGGCACGTGGACGCGATCACAGGTCCAATACTGCCATCAGCGACTTCGTGCCAAGCAACCCTCAGAGCCCATGCTCCAGATGCCCAATAACCCCCTGGTATCTCTCTTACCAGGCTGTTGACCAGGTACTGCATGGCATTGAAACGCGGTCGCTATGAAGTTCGCAAAGGAGCTTGAAAGAGAGGCTGTGCCGGGTAAATACACCACCATCCGCTCTCCAAATCACCTTTAGAGGACTGACGATCGTCATATAGAATGGCGCATCAAGTATCTCAATTACAAGGTCGGCAAGAAACACATCAAGGCCGTCACGAGAGCCATAGCCCGCGCAAATGGAACCCCAAGAGGAGCTGGGCCGCTTCGGGCCTCTACCTTTCTCGCGCCCACGACGCCTCGGCATCCCTTTAGCAAATCGAAATCTGATCCCAGTCCTTCAAATAAGAACAATGACGACGGCGATGGTGATGGCGATGTGACTCTACCGGCAACAGCTTCCTCGACCGCGACTGGGCCCGCCAAGTCGATACACACGCCTCCAGGCCGCGAAGACGAATCTTTGACGGGCTCTGGAGATAACCGCCACTATGGAAGCTTTGTCGCGACACCCCCGAACCCATCACATCTGGCCGAGCGAAGCGAGCAACGGCACCGTGAACAACAGGACTTTCAACTTCCAGCTCCCGCCATGAGGGTCCAGTCCCATGATGGGTCGAAGACCCTCGCACCCTCCACCTCTGACCTCATGCGACGAAGCCTCAGCAGACTCGATCCCCGAAGGACATCGTCGGCCAGCATCGTCCCCACAGCCTCGACCGTCACATCGCCCATGATAAACCACCCCAACAAGCAACCGACCGAGTCGAGCACCATGGATTCACCCTCTCACCTGCGTCGGCTCTTCACCCACACATCTACCACCAGAAGCGAGCGGAGAGTCGACATCAACATGCAAAACTTCGACCTGGTGAGAGAGAGGGAGCGTGAGTTCTTTGAGTTTCTCGACTCGGAACTCGCCAAGGTGGAGGCTTTCTACAAGTTGAAGGAACAGCAGGCCGGAGACCGGATGGATATCTTGAGGATCCAACTGCATGAGATGCGAAACCGTCGAATCCAGGAGATGGCTGACGACTGTGCTCGTGAACACCACCCTCCCAAGAAAGGCACCCATGAGAATGGCAATGGCAATGGCAAACTGAATGGATGGGTGGACCCTATCAAGGCCAAGATCTTCCCCATCGGGCCCAATTCCAAGGCGTTGCAAAAGATGAACCTCACCCCCAATGCCAACGGCCTCTTGCAGGGCGACGCAGACAGGGACTATATCCGCCGGCCAGACCAACACGAGGTTCCATACCGCACAGCCAAGCGCAAGCTTAAGCTCGCCCTCCAAGAGTTTTATCGTGGACTCGAGCTGCTCAAGTCGTACGCTCTGCTTAACCGCACTGCGTTCCGCAAGCTCAACAAGAAGTATGACAAGGCCGTCAATGCTCGGCCGCCGTATCGCTACCTCAACGAAAAGGTCAATGAGGCATGGTTTGTCAACAGCGACGTTCTCGAGGGGCATATCCGGACTGTGGAGGATCTGTATGCGCGGTACTTTGAGCGCGGCAATCGTAAGCTGGCCGCTGGCAAGCTGCGCAGCTTGAACAAAAAGTCCGAGGACCAGTCGATCGGCATGTTCCAGAACGGCCTGTTGATTGGCACCGGGGCCGTCTTTGCCATCCAGGGGCTCATATACGGAGCTCAGCTTCTATACGACGACGACGACGACGTCCGCGTCCAGACGAGTTTCCTCATGCAGATATACGGAGGCTATTTCCTCATGCTCTATCTGCTTGCACTCTTTTGCATTGACTGTTTAATCTGGAATCAGAACAAGGTCAACTATCCCTTCATCTTTGAATTTGACCAGCGACATCATCTAGACTGGCGAGAGCTTGCCCAGTTTCCCAGCTTTTTCTTCCTTGTCTTCGGCCTTTTCATGTGGGTCAACTTCAGCAGATACGGCGACCCAGACATGTACATCTATTATCCTGTTATTCTTATTGGTTTCACTCTTCTTGTTTTGTTCTTCCCAGGCCCGGCCATCTGGCACCGGAGTCGGAGATGGTTTGCCTACTCTCATGTAAGTCTGCTGCAACCGCGCTGAGAACCAAGCTAACTTTCATATCCAGTGGCGGCTGCTTTTAGCTGGCCTTTACCCCGTCGAATTTCGGGACTTCTTTCTTGGTGATATTTACTGTTCTCTCACCTATTCCACAGCGGTAAGCCCCCGAGAACCGGACAGCTGTAGAGCATAAGACTGATGACTTTAGAACATTGAACTCTTCTTTTGTCTATATGCCCACTATTGGGAGAACCCAGTGCAGTGTAATTCTAGTCACTCGCGGCTTCTCGGCTTCTTGACAGCCCTCCCACCGATTTGGCGCTTCTTACAATGTCTTCGTCGTTATAAAGATACACGCAATGTCTTTCCGCATCTTGTCAACGGTGGCAAGTATACGGCAACTATTCTTGCCGCAGTCATGCTCTCACTCTTCCGTATCGACGGTTCTCGAACAAACCTTGCTCTCTTTGTCGCATGCTCTACAATCAACAGCATCTACTGCTGTAAGTGATACACCCCTTATCTTCTCACAACATTCACTGACCCATCACAGCATTCTGGGACCTGTTTATGGATTTCTCTCTCCTTCAGCCCCAGTCGCGCCACTTTTGTCTCCGTGATATCCTTGCTCTCAAGCGCCGGTGGCTGTACTACTTCATCATGGTGGCAGACCCTATTCTCCGGTTCGCGTGGATCTTCTACGCCATCTTTACCCACAACTCGCAGCACTCTACAATCGTTTCTTTCATGGTTGCGTTCATGGAGGTCACCCGCCGAGGCATGTGGGCTCTCTTCCGCGTTGAGAACGAGCACTGCGCAAACGTCTCTCAGTACAAGGCTTCCCGCGACGTGCCGCTGCCCTACAGCATCGAGCCCCTCATGGACCGCGCCAGCACCGACGGCTCGGCCGCCGCAGAACCGCTTGACACGACTTCTGGAGTCGGTCCCTTGCCAGGCCCCTCCCGCGAGGCAACAGCCGAGTCCACATCCGTGTCGCTCGGCGAAGCCGAAGAGGGCGTGGTGCGCCGCAGACCGGATCGGTTCACGTTCAAGCGCACCTTTTCGCGCATGCTTGCCGAGGCGCACAAGCAGGACTTTGAGAAGAAGCGCCGTCCGCTCGAGCAGACCGAGGAGGAGGCTTCTACGGAGCTGGGACAGTCGGATGATGAGGACGAGGACGTTGCTGAAGAGGTTGTTAACCTGCTCGAGATGAGAGAGGCTCAGCAGCTGGCGCGCGAGCCTGGTCGGTGACTTGACTGCGATATTGGAAGGGGTTGAGAGATTGCAGACTGCTTTGAAGACATGGTAGATTTAAAGGTTAGAGGCGAGACTCATATACCCCCCCTACATACATTCTACATGCTCGGATGGAGGCGCTGGCACGGCCTGTTTATGTGGTGGGAATAGAATGTTGATATTCCTTGTTTATTCAATCATCTAGATACCCATCCAGTGCTCCCTTCTAATGTTATTGTCCACCCCTTGTGCAGACTACCTCGTACATCCATCCATGATAGAAACCGGTATCGCAAAACTCCATACAAAAGCAAACGCCTGCTACTCTATACTAAGCCATCTAGTGCCACTCGGCATCAACCTTCTCCCAGTGGTCCAAGAAGCCCTTGAAGAACTTGACGCCCAGGCCGGGATCCAGCGAGCCCGTGGTGGCGCGGACAGAGTGCATGCTCAGCTGGGGCAGGCCGGCGTCGGCGGCGCGGACGCCCATCATGCTCGAGAGGGCCGGGCCGATGGTGCCGCCGCTGCGGGAGTCGTTGCGGATCTGGAAGGTCTGGGTGCGGCAGCCGGCGAGCTGGCCGACGCGCTGGAGGATGGCGGTGGAGACGGCGTCGGTTGTCATATGGCCGTTGCTGTCGCCGCAGATAACGATGCCCACGTTGAGCTCGGGGACGTGCTCCGAGAGGTACTTTTCCAGGAAGTTGGGGTTGCCCGCGTGCGTCACGTCGGCCGAGAGCAAGAAGGACTTTGCGTACGTCTGGCCAAGGAGGCCCGGGCCGTACGTGTCAGGGTTGAGCGCCTCGACGCTGCGCTCCACGACGATGGGGAGGAAGTTGCCCCTTGCGCCCTGGCGGAGGAGCGAGCCAATCTCCTCGTCGTCGAAGAGCGCGACAAGCTTGATGCCGCCCTCGTCGCTGTCGTCGCTCGCCGCGAGGAGGCCGGTCAGGGCAGCCCAGGAGCAGAGCTTGTCATCGATGCGGCCGGCAAAGATGAACTCTCTGTCCATGCCACCGGTCTGGGCGGGCTGCGAGTCGTAGAGCTCCAGCTCCCAGTTAACGATAGAGCTGTAGGACTGGATCTTGAGTTCCTTGGCAATCAGCTCGACCAGCCGAGGGGGCTGTGTGCTGACAAAGGAGCCTGCAGGGCCCAGGGCCTCTGCAGAAGTGCGCTGGGAGCTCTCGAGGCCGATGATGGGGACAGCCTGTGTCTCGGCGTTGTTCTGGCCCATCATACCAACGCCAAAGTGAGGCGCAAGAGTAGGGACCCTGGCAATGGGCCAGTCCAGCTTGACGAGCTTGGTACCAGTCTTGCCCGTCTCCTCATCCCTCACAACGACCCGACCACCAATGCTCAGATCTCGGTCCCACCAGGTCTGGTTGAAAGCACCAGCGTAGGGCGCGACGCCGAGCTGGACATATCCGGCCTTGACGGGCTTTGTGCTCACGGGCTTGAGCTTCGCGGTGAGGGCGTCGATGTGGCCGCCGACCATGGCAACACCATTGCCGGGCTGGTATGCCTTGCCGACCGTGAATGCGATCAAGGAGCTGCCGTTTCGAGTAACCCAGTACTTGCCGCCGGGCTGCACCTTGCCCGCCCAATTGTCGCGCGTGGAGAGCTGCATCGGTCAGTATCATGACTACTCAAGGGAGAGGCTCCCTTGGCTTACCTCCTTGAAACCAAGCTGCTCAAGCTTGTCCTTGAAGTAATCAACGGTGTGAAAGATGGTGGGGTTCTCCTGGAGGAAATCACAAAAGGGCTTGGTGAAAGCTTCGGGTTGGATCTCGGCAACCTGGCACAGGCGACAGGCCTGGTCCTCTGCAAGGTGCCAGTTGACCTGACCGACCTCACCAGACGCCAGCTTGGCGATACAGGACGCGCAGGCGCGGTTCTCTCTTGTATCGCGGCCGTCCATATCGGCGAGGACAAAGTTCTTTGATCGTTGCTTGGCCCCGGTGCTCGTCTCGGTCGAAGTCGCAGCGTTGTTCGCAGTGGCGGACGAAGACAACGCCTGCTGGCGGAGTGAAAGCGAGGATGCGCGGGCGCTCAACATTCCAGGCGTAAGCTTGGTCATTGTAAGAGATTAAGCTAGGCGCGAGCTGGTTCAAGAGGAGTAGAGCTTATCGAGTAGTGAAGAAACGAGGAAAATGGAGGGAATCGAGCTGTTGAAGGGGTTGAGTTGGGAGCGATGACGGGCTCGGAGGGTCAACGGCGGTCACCCGGGCACCTCTTATCGGCGGCCGCAGCGATAAGATAAGGCAAGCTCGGCTGACCTCCCTCCATGCCAGGCACAAAGCGAGGTTGGGGAATGCTGACCTCGTGCCTGAAAACCACAAGCTCAAATAGGTAGCCAAGCAAATAGATCTGGGTTGCCTACCTACCTACTTAGGTATGTAAGAGTAACCTCGTATAGTGACTCTCAATAACAGTGCTGCATAGACCGTTAACTTGCATTTCAACGTTTTCGCCCATGTACCACTAACTTTGCGGATATGTGCTCATGTGGCTCTTTCTAGAACCCGCCTTTGCTGCCTATAATTAACTTTCTCCTGCAGTTACCGGAATAAGCAGCTATCCGTAGGAAGAATGCGAGAATGGAATGCTGTTGTGTCACGATAGTTTGGTGCAACTCTCTTGACTCGGATGTAGTAGTCTTGCATCACGCTGTGCCACCTACCAACAAATGCTTCACAGCTGAACGCCCGAAAGATATTACGATAAAAGAACAACTCACATTTGAGACCTGCAAGAATGCCAAGTGAATGATTGGTTATTAATATTAAGGCGGCGATTTTCGCCTAATCCGAGTACTAGCTATACAACCCTAACGCCTATTCGTTCCATCATTACAATCCATTTCCGTTCATGCGTGACAGGTCCCATCTCAAGGGCTGTACTGCTTCCACTTGATCTTGGAAACATCCTCGTAGCACTTGGAGTTGAGTGCGTACTTGTGGCTCGAGTAAGATCCCTTAGGCAAGTCCTCGAGCTCGGCACACTCGGGCACCAGTCGGATGGGGGCGCAGCCCTTGGGGATGTTGCGCTGGATCTTGTTGTTCTTGTCGATCGTGAGGTGGGCTTGCTTGATGACGACAAAGTACTTGCCCTGGTAGTAGGGCAGGCTCTCGTTACAGGCCACGAATGTCTCGGGGAGCAGGTAGGTGTAGGGATCGTCGAGACGGTTCAGCTGAGCGCCGGGTGTACCGGGTCCAAAGTTGAGTGTAGTGTCAAAGAGGTTCTTGTTTTTCTTGTTCTTCTTGAGGGCAAAGCCGGAAGGAGTCAGAGGGGTTCCACCGTCGGTGATGATGGTAGCCAGGCCGTTTTGTCGCTCCTCCTTTGTGCCATTCTGGTAAAAGATTCGGCCGTTCTTCTCGCTAACGCCCACGAGGTTGAGGCCGGCACCGGTGTGAATGCTGGTGACAAAGGAGTTGTGGATGGGAGGATCAAAGTCCTTTGAGTGGTCTGTCACGTTGATGGCGAGCCTGAAGCCCTTTGAGGATGATCGGGTGGGATAACGAGGATTCTTGACCTCTTCGTAGGCCAGCGGTGAAGCCGCTGCGAGGCTGAGGATGCTGAGGAAGAGAGTTGAGGCGAGCATGATGATGAGGTGAGAGGTGAAGGAAGAGGTGAAGGCGGGAAGGCGAAGAGACTGAAGGAGGAGAATGAGAATGTGATTTATGTAGTGATTGTATCTCTGGTTTGTATCGAGAGCCAAGATGTGAGGGGTCTCTGTGACTCTTTAAATGCCGCCTTGAGTTTTTCTAGTCGTCCTCAGCTGGTGTAACCCTGTAATGATGATTGAGGAGAAGAGTTGAGACGGAGGATCGGAGGGGTTAGGAGCGGATCCCAAGTGGGCCCGATCGACCCGTCGACCGCTAAAGCAACAAACCAGCCCACGGCAGGTGTGGGGGAGCCTGCACTAACAACCTGAAATACGAGCTCTCGTGCGAGTCCGGTGGTTTTTTCTTTCCGCGAGGCAGGCCAGCCCCTCGACAAGGCAGGAGCCGAGACAGACCAGATCCGCCTTGGAAAGATTTCGCAGGTAACCCCGTCCTTGATCCGTTCTGTTTTGAACATTCAATACTATCCATTCAACCCCTCCAATGAATATCATCACTAGAGAGATTCAAATTAAAGTCCATCTCGGAAGATTATGATGCACATCCATCCCCGTTTCGAAACAAGACAATGAATCCACTGAATCCGGGGATCCTAGCCCGTCACCAAATCCACAATTACGTCTAAGCCAAGAATGGACCCGACTCTGTGCTCTCAATTGCCTGAAAAAGTCATCCAATTCTTTCGCCACACGTTGGCAAAAGCCATTGGGTTTCCCGCCGCCGAACCCAACTGTGTGGATCTCTGAAAGGTCCCGGCAAGAGGAAAGAGAGACACCTTGGAGGGTCAAGATTGATGCAGGAGTAACTTGGGACATCACGTTGATTAACGTGGACTGCTCAGAAAGAGTGCGCTTGCGGCCAGGTCAAAGGATTGCCCAGCAGCGGGAATAATGCAATGCGCCTGCAATATTGCTGTGATCCTCAACTTCTCCCGGCGGCGACCTGCTTCGTGCGTTACACCCAAGTCTCGATCGCGTGGCATCGCAGCTGAGGCTTGCTCCACGAAGCATGACGCCCATGACGACCGAGTTCCCGCTCTCAACAAGCAATACGATCATCGCTGGTTTCACATTCCTCGTACCATGATATCACAGAGGACCCTGGACAGCACGGGCAAGTGTCGGGCGGCGATCTCTTTCGGCTGATTTCATCATATTTGTGGTCCGCGAAGCAAATCACTCCACCATTATTCAGGATAGCTATCGGGTGAGATGACAATACATCATTGAAGTTGACGATGCATACGAGATTCTTTCAGCTGTCATGGCGAGAACAATTTCTAGTGAATTTTCAGGCCAGGGGATAACTTACTACGTCTTTGTATCGTGGTTCGCCAGCAAACTGCCAGGCCAATTGGTATCGACGATATTCACCTTTGTCTTTCAACACATCTTCAAAGCATCAGCATCTTCCTCCATCAAAACCAGGGTATTCTTATTCTTGACACAAATTTGGACGCTTCATAAGCCTCTTTAACACGGAAACCAAAAGCATGTTATATTTCGCTATTGTCATGCTAGATGCACCGGTATGCCGTATTGAATCAGGATAATTTATCCCTATTCCGTACTGGCCATGTTCCTTGGTCAGGCTGGGTAGACATTAGAAGCCAACCAGCCTTATTCACGTTTCTACGCAGTGCAGTCCTTACTTCACTCTGCATCGTCTCCTCTACCATAATTTATCCAAAGAAACTCATTCCGTTACCCCGACCTGTATGCAACCCAAATAACAGCCAATGCCAACCCGTCTCGGCCGAGTTATCTTGGGCGGCCTCCACTAGCGGGTGTTATTACACTTTGAGCCAACAGCATCGCCAACCAAGTCCTTTGATTTGCAGTTTGAGGGGTTCCTTTGACCTGTTGGTGCAGACGAGGACTTTATCACTCGAAATCCACTGGCCAACAGGTCTCAAGGCGCAATGGAAGTGCAGTTTTGCATTGAGGGGAAGAGAGACACTGGTGAGGGGGGTTCAAAGGTCGGGTATAAAGTGAGCACGTCAACCCAAGATGATGCTCGCTTTTCTTGCAGAAAGCATCCTACTTCACAAGCGTAGTACAATATTTCATGAGCGATCATCTACACCCTTCCTGCGATCAGGACGAGCCCACGGAGCATGACCCCGTGGGCTCGGACTACCCCCAAGACCGTTAGTGTTTGGACTGTGATACTCGATCAATTGATTGCTGACTTGTTTCATGCACATATTCAGCTCTTGAGCTCCTCTCGATGGAGTCTATTGGCGAAGATGTTAACTACTGGATCCACGACGATCCTACTGTTCCGGAATGGTATACTGATGCTGCGCCGTATTCTATGCCTCAGAGCTTGGCAGACTATCCTTTGCTTGAAGAACCTTTTCATTCGGATTTTGTACCAGAGATGGATCCGCATCTCCTAGATCCCAACATTACGTTTTCGGATCTCGCCGACCTTCCCTCGGCAGCGTCGCAAGTGCAGCCGGCGCTTTCACCAACTTCTGGTATACAGGATGCTTTAGGTGCTCTGTAGAGCCCGCAATCATTTTCTTACCAAGAAGTCGGTGTTGGCAGCCCCGTTCACTCTGCCGAAGCTGCAGGGAATCGCGAACCAAATGCGCAGTCGTTGTTATCTTCTAGTGTCGAATCCCCCTCCGGTCGCTCATCTAGTGGCAGTTCGAGGAACAGAACCAGGCGGGAGTTGCAGTTCGAAGAAGACGAGCCCGTTCTTCGTATGGGACACGACGAAGATGTGGTAGATGGAATATACTACTGCAGATGGGGAACCTGTCGCAAGGGTTGCGAGTCCTGGTCCGACAGAAAGTGAGTTGAAACCCTGGAAACACATGATGGACTCTGGCTGATTATGACTAGCAAACATATTCGAACTCACGAGAAGCCTGTTTTGTGTCCCATATGCCCCAGGAAAATGGCCACTCAGTCAAGTATGCGCAGGCACGTCAAATGCCACTGGGCCGAGGATAGATATTTATGTTCTTGCAACGAACCCTTTACGAGAATAGACAACCTCTTGAGGCACATCCGCGAAAGTCATGAAGGGGAGGTGAGAACGAGGGGGCCTGATCGCAATAGGTAATTTAATCACACTCTTTTATGAACGTCTTCCCCTCTCGAATCGCATGTAATGACCTTCTGTGTTTGCTTGTTTAAGACTCTGTATTTGAATGATGCCTTGAATCACTGACCCGGTCTGTGTCGGAACTTCACTGCTCTGGTGGAGGCGGCCAGGAAACATCTAGGAAGACCAAGAAGGGAACTATTTTATAACAGTGAGACTATAGACTCACACCGCCTTCAGAACCATCATCGCTGTCACATGAGTCCTCATCAGTATCATCCGTGTGGAGGTGTCGCAAGGAAGCAGTGTCTGCTATCGCGTCAGTACAGTAACACACTTTTTACCAGAAAGGCTTACCGTCACTCGTTTCTCGGTCACTCAAAAACTCATCTCCCACATCCGAAAGATCAAGGGCGGAATCAATCGAGGCCGTGATGTTGGTAATCGAGTCTGCCTGGTACGCGGCTGGTTGTTGCCGGGATGTAATCTGCTCCTCAACAGCTCTGCTGAACTCTTTGCTCACCCAAGCTAGAGTAGGACGCTGCTCATGCCAGTATTGGTCTTGACTGCCATCAGGAAGAAGTACCGGGCGCCAATTGAGGTATGCCTTCTGATGGCTATTCGGTTCGACGAATCTGCCTGGGTGATGGCGGAAGTAAAACTTGCAGGAGAGGCACGCAAGTTTGCTGCAAGCAATGTACCTATCTCGGTCCATAAACTCGAGTTCATTCCGATGAAAGTGTTCCAGCATTTGAATCTCCGCATGGACTCGTGGTTTAGCACAATCTTCGTCGTATACGACTCTGATCGCGGCTCCTAGACCCGTCGGGCCGTCCAGCCAACTTAGATAGCTCCGCATCTCCTCCAGACGCGGGTCACCAGCAGTGAGCATCCTCTTCAGTATCGAGTCCAGGTTGGTGAGACCGTCCGCTTGCGGGACCTTCGCAGCTGTGGGAGCTTCGACTCGTCCTATCTGGTAAGTGTTGAGGAGTGCTCCTAGCTGGCAAGCGTCTTGAACGAGGATTCTCGGGACTCGGATGCGCTCGGATAGACGACCGATGAAGTGCTTGACTGTACGGAGTGCCTTGGTTATCTTCTCAGGCGCGACACTGAGCTCGTTACGGAGAGCTTCCAGTGTTTCCATCTGCGGATCGTGGCGGACATTATAGGCAGTCTGGCAAAGAGGCAAAACGCTCTCCCCGGTCTTGAACTTGAATCGAGGGAGCCATGCTATGAGAGCGGCGACTCCTGAGTCGCCATCAGCGTCTGGTCTTTGGATTTCCTAGGAAAATGGTATCTCACCAGGCGTTTGTACATCTGCTGCGTGAGCCTCGAGATATTTCTCGCAGTCTCTCGCGGCATTGGACAAGATTTTACACTCCTTTTTCAGTCTTGGAGCAGCAAAGGAGGCGCATTTCTGCTTCACCACATCTGCTATGCTGTCATGCTCTGCCTCCGGCGCTTCCGGAACCCCTTTCAACTCATCAAGTATGCCGGCGAGGAAGGCAAGGGCTTGATAATTTGGTGTTGAATTCATTGCCACCCAAAACTTGACTGGGCGAGCCTGGACGGCTATAGCGGTAGTGGTGTCGCCCCCTTTCTGATAGTCGCAGATGAAGCATAGGTTCCTGAGGAACCTGCGTCTGGCCTGCAGGTTTGGGGGATCGAGTGTGATGGAATGAGGGCCGTCGACTTTCTTGAGGATGCAAAAGAGGGCCAAAAACTCGAAGAGTCGAGACAGTATCTTGTTATATGGGTTGAGTCTTGGTGGTCCGACACCCATGTTGGCTAGAACGTTTGCGAATGATTGAAGGTTCAGATGTCTTGACAGACCCGGGGTGAGATCTTTGGAAAACAAGCCAAGCGAAAGGAATGGGCAGAAAACTACCTATAAATAGCGAGAGAGCTCCTCTCATGGAGCTGTTATTCTGCCCTTTCCACACACCATGGCTCGTTGGAACCCCCATTTCAGATGCATGGCGCAGTAGTAATGAAAGGGAGGCCAACACGTTAGGCAACCACCCGACCTGACCGCAAACCTTCTGAGGGGAACTGGTATCGGAAGAAGAGAAGCCCCATTAGTAAAGCCAGCATAATAGATAACTAGACGTTGCGCGCTTGGGAGAAATGTACTCGTCAGCATGTCATTGATCCAAGTGTTTACGCTCCATGACCACACCAACCTGGCACCCATCCTGGAACTTATCAACGGGCGATTTCGCCAGCGTGCTATTGACAAGGGTGCTCTACTGTCGTAGCCAGTTTCAAAGAGTGACAACTCACGAGGAATAGTCACAGTATGTCTGAGTCAGAGCAGAACAAGGAGTGAGGCCCAACACCAATAACGGCTGGATCTCGACCAAGCCAGGCTCTATTCATTCATAAATGAGCTAGACTTACACGAGCTGTTACAGATAGATAAGCCTACCTCTGGAATGTGACGTTCCTTAATTCAAGCAATACGTGCTATTAAAAGTCTGGAACCGTCGTCTTGTCTCAACCCAGTCGGTTTCGTTGTGTCTCATTCTCCAAGCTAGGTTGTGGGCTGAGATCCATAGCGGGGCTGTTCCCAAACGATAGCGCACTTAGCACTGTAGAAAGAGTGACGTTTACGCTAAAATGCGGGGCAAGCACCGCCATTGAACCTCCCATAGCAGGGCTGGTTGGCTCTTGCAAGGCCCCTGGGGGAAAAATCGATTCCAGACCTAGCGGGTTCCAGGTCGGCGCGACGCGTTGGGTCCAGTATCCATGGATCTTTAGCTGCAGCCCTGGAGCATTTACCTCCGGGGACAAAAGCCGAGAAGCTCCCCTCACTTCCGATTCTTTTTATGTCTTCAGCAGCGAAAAACACAAACATCTCGTCTCCCTCGCCCTTTCCAGGCTCCTCGCCGCCAGCTTCGCCCGTCATGCTGTCGCTGGACCGGCTTCCTAACGAGGTCTTGCACGGCATCGCCGGCTTCCTCCACAAAAAGTACGATCTAGCTGCCCTATCGCGCGTCAACCGGCACTGCTACGATGTCGCGAGCCCTATTCTCTGGAAGCGCGAGCTCCAGTCGGACAGACCGGGAGCCCTGCATTGGGCTGTTGAGCACAAAGATATCAAGCTGTTGCGCCGGACCCTCGATGCCGGTATCAGTCCTTCTCGTCTAGCCTACACCCATAGACCCAAGCCGCGCATCGACCCACGACACAAGTGGTGGAACTACCATAGCTCCTATTTCGACGACCCCGAATGGCGCATCGACGACGACAACGAATCCGTGGACCTTGACCCGTCATACGTTCTTCACGACACATGCGATTGCTTCGAGAGTGGCTGCGATGACGGCATATTCAGCGACTGCCGATGGGAGGCGATCCATGTTGCCGCGAGCAAGGGACGGACCGATATGATAGAGGTTCTACTCGAAAGGGGTGCCTCTATCGACGCCCCTTCATGGGGCCTCTGTCTCTGTCGCCCACATCTGCCTATCGAGGCTTTCAGTGAATCTCAGGCTGTCGAAGAGGACGAGCTTGAGGATCTACACGGTGGAAACTGGACGCCTCTACATGTTGCCATATGCCACGGGCAGTTCGAGACTGCCAAGTTTCTTCTCCGACGCGGGGCCTCCAACGTTATCTACCAAGGCATCGACTTTGAGCTGGACGCCAACGCCTGGCAAGATGATGAGGTTACCCACGACTCGAGCCGGTTCCGACTCACCGCAATGCACCACGCCGCCAAGCACAATATGCTAGATCTACTTCGGTTTCTGCTGGAGGAAAAATATCAAGAAAACGTCAACGCCGAAGGTCCTTTTATGGGAACACCCCTATTCCAAGCGATATGGTACGGACACTGGGACACGGTGGTGCCTTGGCTCCTCAAGAATGGCGCCAATATCGACACCAGACTTATAGAGACGCGTCTGACGCCTCTCATGATGGCATGCTTCTCGCGTCGCTTTGATGACGCCGCACGGCTCATCGATCTAGGCGCAGACGTCACCACACTCGCAGTACACCAATTCAGCATCCTTCATCTGATTCTCGGACCTGGTCAGCTGCGACAGGACGAGTTTCCCGACCCCTACGACCCACCAAAACCCGATAGCAGGATCACAGAAGCCGAGATCATCCAAAAGTTCATCTCCAAGGGCTTCGACGTCAACGCCCACGAGGCTCTCCTAGGCATGACTCCCTTGATGGTTGCAAGTTCGAGCTGCAACACGGACGCCATGAGAGCGTTGATCGACGGCGGGGCAAACGTCAACGCGCTGGACCACGATGGACTGACTGCCCTTTCTCGAGTTGGCGAGGCAGCCGAAGGGTCTTCTATACTGGGGTTATACGACGCTGGGAAGATGCTTCTCGATGCGGGAGCGGCCCTGAAAGACTCGACGGAAGACCTGACGCCCCTCAGCATCATCTGCTCGCGGCGATGTGAGCCATACTTTAGCCGCGACTGGGACCACCAGCACGCCAATCTAGCCAAGCTACTCATTGAGCGAGGCGCTAATCCGAACGAAAAGGGCATTTCAGTGAGTCGTCCATTCACAGAGGCCATCGAGCACGGCAACTTGAGCCTTGCCCAAGCCATTCTCGAAAATGGCGGCCGGCCGGAACAGGGCGACCTCGAGGATCTGCTCGACAAGTCAGTGCAGGACTCTTATGACGACGGAAAGACCGAGTTCATTCTGGGCGTTGACTATGCCAAGTATGGCATGTCAGGGCCTTCAGACGCCTTCTTGGTACGTCTGCTCAAGCTAGCATTGGACAAGCAGCTATGGACGCGAGCGGCAGACCTGATGAAGGCGGTGCCGACGCCTAGGGAGATGCGGAAGGGTCTCATCTTACGCTGTCTGAAGAACCATTCATCGAGCTCGGACGACCCTTCTACCCTGATCCAGGTACTACTCGACCAGGGCGAGGATCCCAATGAGCTTTTCGAGGACGAGCCGCCACTGTATCACAGCCTCAAGTCGGGTTCCTCATGGAGGACAACTCCTGTGCTGGTAAAGGGTGGTGCAGACATTCACATGGCAACAAAAGCGATGCCTGACGGCGCATTCATGTTCACCATCACCCACGGCTATCAGCCACAAGCACTCCAAATATTGGCAAAATACCCGAACGCGCTGCGCGAGAAAGGAGAAAAGCTACATCGGGAATGCTGGACATCACTGATCCGCTGGCAACCGGGCACGGCACCTCGGAAGAGCAGGGCGCGATATGTGCGGGCTATCGAGCCCCGGCTGAACTGGAACATTGCCAGCCGGCTGATCTTGGCCGGTCTGAGAACTGACGTGAAGACGATGGACGATATGGATGTCAAGGAAGTTATTGAACTGGCAGTTCCGAGAGAATACAGCTTGGGAATTGAGGGACGCAAAGTGCTGGAGGCACTCGACATTCCGTACGTGGAGCCCCCAGTACTAGATACAGACGAAGAGGAGGATGAAGAGCTCGAGTCGAGTGAAGACGACTTCGAAGGCTATTCGGAATTGTCTGGCTTCGACGAGTACGATGGAGATGACTACGAAGGCCTCGGCTTCTACCCATCGCTCTTGGGTGAGTCGGAAGAGGACGAGGAAGAAGACGGTGGTTGGGTAGACGGTGATGATGCAAGCGATTACGACGACGATGATGATGATGAGGGACCAATGACACTTCCTCTACCGATGCTGTTTGGGTTCCTGATGTGAGGAATATGAGAGAAGCGTGGAACATGGGTTTATTGTTCGAGTTGGCCTAGTAAGGCAAGGATTTCGATGTTGAATAACGGTTGTACTTGCGTTGGCGCTATACGGATTCATAGATGAAGGGAACGGACATATGGTACGGCTTGGGATGGGGTTAGGGTTTCACGACATGTGTTGGATGAACAAATGGAATACAGCCTTTTCGGAGGTGATGCAAGTCAATGAGGCCTGGGATGTGTCTGTTGACAGCCCGTGCCATCGGGATCGCTGGTGCATGTTGAGGTCGCTTTGCCGCTCCGCGGAAGAATGCTAACAAGGGGACAGAGAATGATTTCCTCTGTCTAGCTTGATCACGGGCATTCGAGAGGCCAAGGTTGCGCCAGGACAACAGTCCCCGAGGGGCCGGCTTCACGCCCCGACAGAAGCGCTAACGTCAGGGGCACTTCGCCCTCCCCGAAGCTTCTTTTTGACAGGTCGGAGATGTCGCGGTGTTTGCGGGAAAAAGAACCCTGAGGGCTCACAATAAGCGGGCGGTCGTCCGAGGGCGCGTAACGAGGCATCTAGACGTGCATCCCGCTTGATCTCGCTGATCATGGGGGGAGGTGAGATGCGGGGGAGGACGAACTGGGCGTGGAGATAGATGTGTGGAGGTCAGGAGGCGAATGTTGGTATGAATTTGCAGGATTGAGTAAGTCTGCAAAAGATGTCTGACAGATATCTGACAGAGGTAGGCCTATGATGGAAGAATGAAGGTTCAACGGCCTCGGTTCTGTCTCTAGAGTCGAGTTGAAATCGGACGACGTATCACCGAACTGAGGTCATGTCGATAACAAAGGCTGCAGGCTGAAATCATAGTGATTCTCTGCACAATGCGTGACAACCTGACGAACCGACTACCGAGACTTGGCTCTGCCTTGGGGGCGCATGGGCTTGGTCTAGCATGGTGCCTCGATCTCGCACGCGAGTCGTCGTCCGGAGATGAAAGTGCGGAAAAAAGCCACCCCCGCACCGGAGGCCGGGGGATTCGGGGCTTGGCTGGCGAGAAACGGCCGGATGGCGGGACGCCGAATAGCGATGGAGATTGGGCGAATTTATGGTATGATGGCTTTGGATGAGGCGTATTTTGCTGGGCAAAAGAGGAGCTGGCGAATGCAGAGATGAGGCGTGGGGGACTCTGTAAACCAACCTAGGGTTGTACTACTGTTGTTGCTGAGGCTACAGGGTGGTTTGGCACGGATACTCTGTAGCAGCATCTGTCTACATGGATACGAATGGAAAGCAACAGACTGAAGAACAATGATTCACAAGTTGATACGTGTCTGGGAGTGCTCTGAGCGATATAATCCCATGGTACATATCAGAGCGATCAGGCTGAGGTGGGATATCGGAGCTCATACGGAGGAGTCGGTCCATATGTGGCCCTCTCAACTCCATGCTCCATGTCACGAGAGGAATCGAGACTTATCTTGATACAAGCATCATGGCATTGATATCTAAGAATCCCACAATTGAAGGCTCTGGCTCCGTAGTTCCATCTTTGAGGCCCATTACCGTGGATACAAGTGTGTCAGAAGCAGGCCATAGCTGCTGCTTGACGCTGTATGTGTGTAATTGTCATCTCCACTTACACAGCTGAATGCCCAGGCTCCCCCTCTCTTATCGCCAGCGTAGAGTTTCCCCAACGGACAATGAATTTCTTCTTGGTTTTGGTTCTTTGGGGAAGAGCTCCAAGACGGGCAGAAACACCATGGATCATTTGCAAACTAGAGTCAAATAGCCGGCCCCTAAGAAGCGAACGGCGATAGTTGCCGTGTGCGCAAAAGTGAAGCTTGGTAGGCTCGATGGGCTAGGTCCGACCCCGCCTTTGAGGTTGACGCCGAAAGAGGCAAACCCCTCCCGTCCCTCAGGCATCGACTCGTGATTCGCCAAGGCATCAACCTTCATCGTCCTTCTTCTCCACCAGCCGCCGCCCATGCCCCCAAGCTTCCTCTCTGCAACACCGAACGCCGAGATATGCCCCTCTCCATCAGCAATTGCGCGCTGCTCGTTTGCCCATACTTGCCCGTTGCGGTAAGACGTCCCCTCGTCTGGGTGGTTGCACGCTCATCCTGCTCCCTCCCCCGCTCTCGTCGAGGACGGCATGCGGCGGGTCATTCTCCGGTCGTCGTCATGCGAGGGAAGGAAAACGAGCGTCCGGGACAGCTAGAGCGGAAGAGATACTGAGGGGTTCCATGCTGACGCCCGTGCTAACTGAACACTGACCCTCCCACTCACATGCCGACAGCTTCGGGGTTCGCGGGATTGATGGAGATTCGCTGGGAACGGAGCCCGGTCCTTGCCCGATGCCACGGTTCACGTCCCGTCGAGAGACGACGCAATGTGTTGATCCAGCCTGGATCAGATGCCTTTGCCCGTCTGTACGGTACATGGTTACAGCAGACTGCGCAAGGCCTTGCTGCATGGCGCCCCAACCCAGAGCATAAATATCAGCCGTTGGACGCTCGTATTCCGATTCTTTCTTGTGCTCATCACTCTCATCATCTCATCTCATCTCATCTCTTCCTCCTTCTTCCTTCTTCAACAAACAACAACTACCTTTTATAAACCGCCAAAATGGTAAGCTAGCTTCCTTCTTCAGCCTCATGGCCTCGTCGAGCTCTATCTAACAACCCCTACAGGTCAAGGTTCTCGCTGTTCTTTACGATGGTGGCCAGCACGCCAAGGATGTATGTCTCTCTCTCTCTCTCTCTCTTCTTTCAACTCTTCTCTTCACTTCTTCTTCGGTCAATGGCCGTCAATGTTTGTTTTTTGGTTTGCTCCAGCTCTCACAACTTCTTGACGCGCACCTACAT
>JABEYC010000189.1:0-86868 GCA_013266195.1 Fusarium zealandicum | reverse complement strand
CTGTGTCTTCGAGACTGTTCTGTTTTAGAGGGTATATAACTCGTAAAGAAATATATGTTACCTGCTGCTATTTAACACTGACTACTTAACTCCTTATATTGTAAATGTTTATCGAACATCCAATTTGAACCATCTGGGAAGATATGGAGTGAAAAAAATGACTACGATAATTTTCCTCTTAGTTCTACGTGCATCTTCAGACATTCACTAATAAACGGAAGCCTTCGAAATTGCTTTTATAGCAGTATGAAATGTCTAGCCTCTGTCTACCTGCCCTTTCGCAGCTGTCTTGTTATGACCCAAGACCATTGCCTCAATATTCACCCCTGAGCCGCCATCATTCTTCAGGTTCTTCCATAAAACCCATGTCCCTGAGGAGCTGCGTTAGATTCCGGGGGTCCTGCTTCTTCACTCTGACTTCGATAGTTTCCGTTCCATTCTCAATCAACAAGTACTGTCCTCTGCCATAGATCAGGTTGAGGAAGTCTGGGAGTTTGGCTGTATCGTTGATATCCTTCACCTCAAGATAGTGAACAAAGCCGAGAAGTTGAGGCATTGTGACAAGGGAGGAATACAGGAATAGGTGTTGTTTTGCTGGTGTATTGAAAATTCTTTACTTGTTTGGGTATTATGACTGAGTTGCGATGCTGTGTTGGTTGAATTGATTCAAGGGAATGGGCTGAGAAAGGGCAGAGGAGCTTTTATAGACAGGATCTTAGATAGACATTTGATTCACTTCAAGATTCAAGGCGGGTTAATGTGGTGAAGAAGGGAGGAATAATACAATCTTTGTTGGTGCTTATGTGAAGTTGGGTTATTGCTGTGACTCAGTATAGATACAGACAGTGTTTCACGGTTAGCACTCTCGGCATAGGTTCTGATTTGTTGATCAACCATATTCAATGTGAGTTTACGTAACATGCACTGATCAGAGGACTGGAAATGTTTCGGTATTACGGACCTTCTCAGAGCCGTTTGTCCCGAAAGTCCAATCACGCCAACGATGAAAAGAGGCCAAGATGCATATTGCTGAAATTACGAAATCCACGACATAGACAGTGCAGACATGTTTGGGCTAAAGTTTAGTACTTAAACTACGCAGAGTTGAACTTGTTGCGGAATACGTGTAACACATAATTCTTAGTATAGAAATCCATGTGTAGAGACACAACATCTGAGGATAGTCTAGAATTGCATGTGATGTATCTATATGATAGACTAGGTGTGACATTCCGCAGAGTATAGTATGGATTTATATTAAATCCATAGGACACCTATGAAATGGTCAGAGGGTTACCTTTGTCATCGTTCTCGTGGTAGCGTTTGACCTACTTAACATAAATCTTCACCAAAAGGAAAAACGCTAGGTCATGACGTGTTCTTGGTGTTTTCAACTAGAATACAAATCAAATTCACGATCTCCGCTGATGGGCCGACGCTTTCGGTCGGCATTGGTTCGATGGGCGTATATATAAGAACTTTACTCGGAATGACGAGTCGGCTGGCTTCCACATGCCATTGTGAAACTGACTATATCCAAGCATCAAAAAAGAATCGGGGTACTACCTATCAACACCGTTCTTCCGCCGGTTCTTAATAGTACTAAATATAACGGACCCCATATAAGAAGCACCCAGAACTCCGCCGACGACCGAATACGCAATGGCCCAGATCCCAGTGGTCTGGCCCGCGAGCTGCAGACCTAGTCCCCCATTGACGATACCCATGACCATAAGAATGCGTCCATACCAGATGTGAATATGCTTCAACATACCGCGCCCTCCATTCTGTGTGTACCGGCGGTGATGGAGATAGCCGAGGAAGGGTTGAACGCTGAGTAGAACCACAACCGTGAGACCAAGTCGAGTGTGGGTCTGTTTACCTAGCTGATGATGGTGATGGTTAGTATACAAGTCAAATACTGAGAAAAAAGCACTTACCAAGTCGACCTGTCTGGCATAAGTTATCCCAAGTGCAAGGCCAACCCACATGAGGAGCCACGCGAGGATTTGCGATGTCGAGTGGAGATACCATTTTCCCAGTAGTTGCATCAACAACGCCCCGACGGGGTATAGCACCACAAAGACTGAAGTCATGATCGCGCCGTGGGCGATCAGCAAAGCATCTTGCTTGGTTTTGGTGATGTCCAGTTCTACGACTGCGCTGTCGTCTAGTTTATCGTCTTTGTCAGTTTCACTTGCTTTGTCGGGTTTATCGCTGTCGTCGGATTCACTGATGACTCCCTGGTTGATTTGGTGGGTAGATCCAATAAAGGGGTTGCGGTCAAGTGCAACGCGGGCTTTTGCAAAGTCAACTTCCAAGATGGTTTTTCCCTCGTGGAAGAAGATGTTGGAAAAAGGGTTCGTCGAGTTGAAGGCGTCTCCACGGGACCAAGCGGCAATCCAGCGGTTTTGGCCGGCCAGATCAAGGCTCTGACTGTTGCTATAGCGCACGTTGGCCACCATTCTCCCATCCCTTACTCCGGATCCTTCGATAAGTTGAACGTTGGCTCTTTCAGTGTACTCAGGCATTGAATGGTGTCTTCCGGCTCTCGTGCTGAGCGTTACGTTGCCCTCGCCGTCCTGGAACATGACTACAATCTCGGCGTTCCGCATCATATTTCCGATACCGAGGCCGACCCATGCGTACTTATCGGGTGCATCGATCTGAAAGTAAAAGTCGCCAGACCCATAATCAACGGCATCTTTGGGGACACCCCAGCGAAACTTGATATCGTCCGAGTCGCGGGGGCTGAAGGAGATTTGAGCGGTCGTTACGGCTGCATCTATAGAGAGATGGTCAGTCAGCTGAGAACAATGCCGGTTACAAGGGGGGGACCGAGCATACAGAGACTCACTAGGACACCAAGGGTAGTCGTGGAGGTGATTCTCATGGTCGGCTTTAACGGACGGAGTGATGGTGTTCGAGCCTAAACAGAGAGTCGAGGACTCAAGATGGCATAGATTACAAAGAAAGAGGTGTGGGTGATCTAAATTCGAGACCCAGGCCTCCCTGAGAGACTCTTTCTAAAAGCTGACCTTCCCTAGGGCTGTGCAACGCCAGGGACAAGGGTGCTCCCGCATGAAGCAGCGGGATAGTGTCGGATATGGCTTGGATGTTTGGCCTTGAAGCCGAATACAGGTATCTAGCCAGCGATCATAACGGCCCTCAAGCCACCTCGGCGTCTGCCCACCTACTCCAGCTTGAGTGTCAGCAAATGAAAGAGGCGAGAGTGGCATCAGAGTCGACAGGCTGACAGCTTGACAGGTGGCCAAGGATCTGACTATGCTTTGGCCCAGAGTTACATTGGGGGCTGGAATAAGCGCCGGCTCCGCGTACGATACAGGGCTGAAAAGAGGTGATCTCGACTGTTTCTTTCTAGTACAGGCCGCTGACCATCTAGAGCTGGACCTCGATCGCTGAAAATTCCTCGAAGCTGGCACAGCATTGACTATGAATCGAAAAGCAAGTCTGTATATACTACTGTCAAGAAATTACGAACTCAAAAACGTTTCAAGTAGACCGACTCCATCAAAGTTGAAGATAGATCTCACGATACTAACCCCTGACGCTTTGTGGAGCGTACCCAAGGACATGGACACCACTGGGTACTTTATTATTCCTCGAGCTTGGTCGTCGATTTGTTGGTCGTTTATTCGTCTCGATTAGGTCGAGCACGAGCCAGTTCTAGTAAGACTTGCCTTGCTTGTCGTCGTACTTTTTTATAAAGCAAGACTAAAAGTCATGATGTTTATTAACGGAGACTCAGAGCCACGAACCGAAACGCCGCTTTCGTCGTGCGCATAAAACACCAGGACTCCTTCCCTGTTGCTTGGATTTGATCGCCTGGATTATTCCCGTTTAGCTGGGCAGCACATCCTATGTTGACCGCTTTTCAACCTCTAGCTCTCGCTAACACGGAAAGAGGACTGTTGAAGCCTGGATTATTAGTCTTGCTCTTAAACATGCCGATGGAATCGCTAAAAACAGTGAATTTGAACTGTCTAGACCTTTATAGTAGACACGCATTGATATCAAGCCCGTCGCTACTAAACTATATGGTATGGTCCAGACTCTCTATATATCCTCAATAACTCCGACCCAAGGCATCGTTCTCTTCGCGCTGAAGCGATCCACGGTGCTCGGAATCGCCCACCAGCTCAAACTTGGGATACGACGGCAGCTCCTGCGGCAATCCATGAGGCGCATAGTTGGACCCGACGGCGTGGTATTGACTGGGATAGTACTGCGTCTGCTCAAAGCTCATATGTGGCGGCGAATTCCCGTCGTCAAAGCCGTTAGAAGCCTCGGCTTTGGATGCAACGGCTGACCTGCGCTTGCGGAGGAGTAGGAGGCCCACGAGCAGCAAGACGCTTACACCGACGCCTATGCCCACGCCGAGTCCTGCTTTGGCCCCGACTGATAGATCACCCCCTACATCTTTTGTCTCCTCAGTTTCGTTCGTATCGGTCGATTTCTCATCGTTGCTGGCGGTATCAGAATCCGAAGTGTCGTCAGAGTCTGAAGTATCATCAGGCGCGTCGCTGGTATCGTTCTCACTCGTAGCCAACGGCTTTCTAGGTTCCGCCCAAGTCCCCTTTTTGATCTGATGCAGCTCGATGATATCTCCATCGCTGTTGTGGTAGTAAATCCAGACTTTGTTGGTTTGCAGTGGAGATACCACGGCCAGGGGCTCAGATTCATCTTGTGCTTCTGGAAACTCTCTCTCCACTACTTCCCATGTCGCGTTTTCCTGGGAGAGATGGTGAAGCTTGGCATCTTTACCGATGTAGAACATCGAAAGGTTGGAATCGGCGTCGGTCGAGAGTGAAATGTCGGTGGCTTCCACGTCGTACGAAGGTAGGATGAATGGAGACGTCGAGGACTCGAGTGAAAAGTCTGATGAATCGGTTTTGTTCGTCGGTGCTGGGTAGCTGAAAGGGATCGGAAAAGAGCCTAGAGTGTCCAGTTAGCTATAACGTGCAACTTACCTCAAGTTGCGTGAAGACGGGACCTACTTATAACCCATTTATCCTTTTTGCTATCGCGGAACTGCGCAACGGCAATATTCTCCTCGTCGTACGCAAAGGCCACCGACACATTGACCCCTTCGGTTTGTATGGCAGTAATCGACTTACTTACCGGCGATCTCCTGGACACCGGCCCAAGATACAGCCAATCTGTATCATCGTCGTAGGCCAACAGATTCACTGCCCCCTCTGTATCGTGGTAAAAGAGACGGTAGCCACCCGAATCACCGAGTTCAACAAGCGCCAACCCTGTCTCTTCGTGAACGGACAAGGTTTCTATCTCGTCTGAGAGCATCCACTCCCCGTCAGGGGTAGCCTCGTAGTTCCCCGTAGTGTAGTCGCATTGGAAATATGCATTCATCAGGGCCTTATTCGCTGCCACATAGAAAACCGAGGCCTTGAATGCACCATGTCAGTCTGCAATTCCTTAAACAAGAGGAATAACGGTGCCACTGACGATTGTTGTCTCCAGATCATCGTCCCACCACCCGGTCACTGCGAGAGGTGTCGCATTCTTTGCCTCGTTTTTGATCGGGAATTTGTATGGCTTGTCGGTTGGAAAGATGGCCGACTCGTTGCTATTACAGCCGCTGTGTAAGAGGTTTCCAGTATCGGGATCTTGAAAGGCGAAGTGAGGTGTGAGATAAAACGGCGACTCGGTCCACCAGCCAGCCATTCCCAGCACGGGCGTGATTAGGGGGAGCCCCAGTATTGAGATGATCTTCAGTCGAGACATGTTGGTTGGCTGCTGAGGCAAATCGCCGACGATCGGGTGGGTTCGTGAAAATGGTACCGATGGAACGCCGCAAGGTGAGATAGACGCGTCTTGGGAAGAGGAGGGGCTTTGCTAGAAGTGAAAGATCAACGTCAAATATCGAAGAGTCAAACAGCCTGCTTAAGACTGAATCGCAGAGGAATCTTAGCTGCCAAACCGTGGCATCCAGTGTGGAGGAGTCTACAGCAAAGGCTCGGCAGCCAAAGAAGCGACGTGAGGGTCACCTTTGCCAAGTGACACTACCCGTTTTGTTGTTTGGACGGTGGCAACGACAACACAAGGGGGTCGGTGGTCCCCCTCTCTTGCATCGGAGTGTAAGCCGTGACCTTCCGTTTGATATATAGAGGATCTCTTGTCAGACATGGCCTGAAGATCGCTGAGCGCTTACCAGATCCAGTCGAATAACCGGACAGGGATAGGGGTCAAAGGGTAGGGATGGGGGTATCGTACCCAGCCTGGACATGGTCAAACGCCTGCCATGGTTGTATCCGATTATCGACACGTCAAAACAGCGCTATTTCTCACCCAAGGCTTTGACCCCCTTGTGCTACTTTTCCCTCTCTGCTTTGCAACGCATCCCTTCTATCCTAACAACCTATTATTCTTCAGTATCATGGGTGTTGACTGAATAATCTCGTGTGCCAGGTAAATTGGTGTGAGAGGGCTAGAGGCTCCTGCGCGAACTTACGATGGAAGCTAAGCTTAATATCTAGCACAAGTACTAATACAACCTAGGTAGGCGCATCTGACGCTTGGTGCCTATTGGCGCTGGTGCCGCTGGTGATCAACACAGCCTTGTAAGTTTGCCTCAGTCCCTGTGGAACTTCGGTTGAATTTCAAGCGTGAATCCTTGATTCATGCCCTACCCTGATTCTTGTTACAGGGGGTAGTCTTCCCGCCACCTAATCTTACGCCGACAATGGACGGGCTTCCGCCTGCAGGGGTTGCATGAAACACGGATAGCGTCTGACACTTGGCAAGACACGAGAATACTGAATGAGCCGTTCCTCGGCCGTGGGTTGGATGATCGGAGTAGATAGGTAAGCAGACATCCCCGTCGTATTGAACGCAGCAGCTGCCTTGTCCCCACGGTGAGGCAGACTGGCAGAGAAATGCCAAGTAGTGAGACTCATGGGTTCAGATTCACGGAGAATGAATAGTCAGCAAACAGTTCCGCAACCATAGAGCGTGGGGAAGGGGGAGGGCTGTATCACTGTGGGATATATCCCGACGAAATGGGACCTGTCCGTTGTATGCTGAGCCAAATCAGCTCCCTGCTAGACATGAAAAATTCACAGAATCGATCTTAGAGCTAATAACCGTCTATTACGCTTCATCAAAGAAAAGCCCACGTGCAGTAGTGTGAGAACTAGGCTATATTAAACCAGTCTCTCCGACCGTGCTGGTACGGGTTCACAGTGCCAGTGACCATGTATCTCACGAGTGTCCTTGGAACTTGAGACCAAGATTTATTGGCTGAGGTTCGGCTTCCTTAGTATTTATTCTCCCTCTTGAAATCTCACCTTCGACCCGGTCTGTCAAGGAAGTTTAGCAACAACGCAGAAAGACAGCCTTTATGAATCTGGAAACTATATATTGGCAAAGTCAGTCTGGCCAAAACTCCATCTCGGCAAAGTTGCCGGAGAATGAGAACCTCGTGTTGGATTTTGACCACCATATGAAGACGTGGGCAAGATTGACCGGGATCACTCGGTGGATAGAAGTGGAAGGGCGTACTGAGAGCCGCAGGACGGTATGGGACAGCTTCGTTGGTAGAGCGGTCAACGTGGGAAGCCTCCAAGGATTTTTGGATAAGAATACAGATGATACTTCCAATATCCAGTATACCAGTATCCTCAAAGACGGAATATCCAACAGCCCTTTGAACGATAGTGCTTGGGCTTATAGGAGTGATATCTGTCTCTTATTTTGTGTGAAGAATTGTGATGGTGTAGCCAAGACGCTCCAAGAAGCTCTTGATAATCGCCAGATTTAAAACCCGATAGTCCACTGACATTATTTACCGACAATAGTAAGTCCTCCGCTCTCGCTAGTTGCACTTGTTTAAACATCAGTCTCCGACAAGATGCCCGTATTTTGTTACGGCAAAGTAGCCTGAGGTTTTTGTAATTTACAACGTAAAGTGTGATGAGAAATCTCTGATAAGTTCAGCAAGTCTCTCGGGCGCCTCCAGTGGCAGCAGATGTCCAGACTCATTAACCACAACCAATGTGCTATCAGCAAGAACACCACACACTTCCGTCTTGATCCTAGAAACAGGCTCGACGTCATCCATACCACCAGCAACGACAAGTACAGGCACCGAGATAAGCTTTGCAAGCTGTGAGATATCATCTCTCATGGCATGCTCTGGCCACGCCTTCCTAGCAAAAGGATTGCCCTTAAGCATATCTTGCACAGTCAACTGCACGATGCGATCTGGCAGTTGCTGCGATGTAAGAACATTTCTCGTCACAGACTCTGCATTCTCAGAGTTACTGTACGCATCGATTTGCTGTCTCCGCATTTCTTCTGGTAACTCCAGGGGGGTTGGAGGTGCCGGACAAGCAAGAACAAGTCCCACTAGTCCACCATCAACGTCCTGGCCAGCGAACGCTTGGGCAACTTTGGCACCCATCGAGTGGCCTACAATGATGTAACGGCGTAGTTCAAGACGCTGAATAATGCCTTGTATGTCTTGTGCGAGGTTAAGAGTTGAATACCGTGTCTCGCTGTCTGGTCCCGTGGAGCTGCCCCATCCGCGAAAGTCAACGCGGATGGTGGGAATGGTCTCTCCAATCATATCGTTGACTTGTGACCATGTTGATGAAGATCCGCCCCAAAAATGTAGAAAGATGACTGTCGGGGCTGATTGAGACTTGATTTGTGTTGGTGTAGATTGTATAATTCGCAGTTTGACGTCGGGTTGAAGCTCGATAAGTGATGTGGTCTCTGTGAATGACATTGTGGAGGTCGATTGTAATAGGTCTGCATAATAAAACTTCCTTTGAAAGGTTAAGTTCACAGCTCACTGATGGAATTTTGATGGGATTTAGATACTATTTCTATAATCACGGGTCATTCACATCCGGCGCCACTCGGATATATAAAATACAAAATTGTAGAATGGACCATTGATTCCAAATCCTCGGCAGATCATGATCCCGTACAAATCCACTTCCGTCATTAGGGCTTATTTTAGACCAAGCAATCATGCACATGACGCTAAGACTTATGAAGAGATTTAGATGATATACAAGCATGATTTCTAAGTCAAGGCGGCAAAACGGACGAAAGTGATGTCAAGTGAAGGGGTTGGAGACTGCAGAGGCGGGTCAGACTATTCAGCTCCATCATCCTAGGTTCATCGACTTGAATATGCTTAAATAACAACTGAAAGAGTAAACATGTCTAAACTGAAATGAATGTATCTACATCGTGAAACACAAAGTCTATCGCTTCCATGCAGTAACCCGTCTCGCTGACGCACCTCAACAGCCCCGGTCTCTAAACTCTGGTCGCCGAGCCGCGTGGTCATATCCATTCACAGACACTTAACCGCAGTAGAAGTAGTAAGAGCGGAAGCCGAAGTTGTTGGAAGCTTGATCGCAATGACCAAGCTCGAGCTTCCTGCCATCAATGTGGCAGCCAAGGTCGCTGTAGACATAAACTGCAATGTGATTTAGCGACAGATTCCGAGCGAGAGTTGTAGTATTGACCACTTACCAGCACAGTTGGGAAATCGAACGTTGTTGACCTTGAGAGTCTTGGCTTGGAATTCGCCGACACCCTCGATGTCCTCGAATTCGATGCAGCGGTTTCGTTCGGTGGCCTCGAGTCTCCAGTCGGCGATCTTATTCTTGGAGCCGCACTGCATGTCGCTGTGGATAGTGCCCTCGAGGAAAGTCTCGTGGGTGAGATCCTTGGTCTTGGGTCCTGGTTGGGGAGCGGCAGAGACGCTCATGGCGAGGGCGGCGACAGTGGCGAAGATTATGGTGAGCTGCATGTTGATGTCGTTATGGGGAGTTATTGAAAGTTGGCTGTGTGAGTAGAGAGGTGGTGTGTTATTGGTGAGCTGTGTTGAGTGATGATGATGAGAATTTACTGATGGCAGATGACACGCTCTTATATCTAGCCTTCCCTCACTTTGCTCCTCGTCTTGTTATTGCGTCTTCGTCTTCCACCGTGAATCATAGGAGTTACAACTCGATGCTGGAACAACGTTGCACGCAAGGGCTGACCACGCTGCAGCCACTTTTAGACACGAGCGTTGGTCGTGTTGGTCACGATGAAATGGGTCGATCCCTGCAGATAGATGGACCCTTTGCCCCGGATCGCCAGAGTCCAGACTCTCAGCCCGATGTTTGTTATTTTTAGCCTCGAGAGCCCCATGCGTACCTGATGAAAGGTTACATGCATTCCATACGGCTCGTGCAGATCAGGCGGTTACATTTCAGCTGATGAGGATTCGAGATTCCGTCCAGGCCTCACAAGACATAAGGCGTTTCATCGGGTAGCCGCGATGGACTTATTACTGTAATCGATTCAAGGGTATCTTACGCAGATCTTTGTTCTTCAACCTCCCAATCAAATGATCACTCCATTTACTACGTTCTCTAGGCATCCCAGGTAAGCTAGAGCTGCTGACGCAAGCTTATTCTAGGCCGCGAATATGAAGCAATTGAAAAGGTCAAGGCTCTTTCTTGGGTATGCATCTTGACATAACACCCATTAAACATGGACACTACTCAAGAAACACCCGAAGAGACGCGACTCAAAGTCCTGGCATGGTTGAACACCACGCGCTATGCTTCAACGTCACTTAAGCCGTTGGTCGGGGGCCAAGCCAACTTTATTTACCATGCGCAACTTGCGATACCGCTTGAGGATGGTATGACTCAGGTTGTGATCAAACAGGGCGAGCCCTATATGGCTAAACATCCTACAAACGCCATCACTACTGACCGCTGCGTATGTTGGTCTCCATCTCAAAGATCCCATGTCACTAAAGGTTACCAGCATGTCGAAGCCGAGTGTCTGGCAGAGCTAAGCTTAATGCAAGTGCATACAAACGAACCAGGCATCGCCAAATACGTCGTCAGGACGCCAAAGAATCTTGATTATCACGATCCAACCAAGACGCAGGTACAGGAGTATCTTCCTGGCATGGTCGACTTGAAAAGTTACTGTCTTGAATATTTCTCCTCTCCCACGCACGAATCTCTTCAACCACAGTGTCATCAGATTGGCAAGGCATTGGCAAAGTACATTGCCCACTTTCACGACACAACAAAGAGGACACTTCAAGACCCAGCTTCACAGAATAATTCTGGACCGCTTCTAAAGCTGGACACGATACTCAATAGCAGCATGGAAATGCAAGCGCTCAAACACACGATCAACTACGATTGGTTGCTTCAGCGTGTTGAACAGTTTCCCGAGATCTTGGCCAAGGCTAGGAATGTTTTTGAGCAAGTGAAAGCAATGGCTTCAGATGAGATTAGTAGTGAATCGCGGGAACTGACCATTATACACGGTGACTTTTGTCCACAAAAGTGAGTTGATCACCCAATAAAACAAGATAGACCTACTAATAACTAAATAGTGTCTTAGTCCGTGATGCGCCCCTCGAAGCTGATAAGGAGATCCCTCTTGTCGTTGTTGACTGGGAGAACGCACAGCTTGGAGTCGCCAGTCTAGATCACGGGGAAATGATTGGAGAAATATACGCACTATGGCTCTACAAACGCATCGACGCCGCTCTCTGGATCTTGCAGGGCTACATTGAAGGGCTGGGCCTGCGCTCAGAGTCTTTTATCTGGCGACTGGCCATTCAGGTTGGTGTTCATCTCTTGAGCTTCCGTACGACTGCTCCAGGCTGGGGTACACCCGCTCAGATTGAGGATGTGGCTCGAAAGGGAAGGGATATCATCATCAATGCCTGGCGTAAAGATCGACCTTGGTTTGATGGAAATGAGCTTACGTGCTTGTTTGATTCAACACGTAGCTAGACACGAACAATGGAATGTCAGGCTTGGTAAAGTAGAGGCACATGGCACGGTAGGTACGAAACACCAACAACTATGCCGCAGATGAGTCAAGACATGTATTTTAACAATGATGTATATACTCTGACCTTGGTCCATAGTAGATCATAGACGTATTCAGCTCCAAGATGATTCTGTGTCTGGCGGAACTGTCAGCTTGTGGCCGGCTGAAATATGTATGTCTTGCCCCTTCAACTCGAGCCCGCACGTAGTCCTGTCATGTTATTTACGCTTGGATGACGAGATCAACAACCCCTCTTTGTTGTTTCAGGAACCGCGGTCGTGGATGGATCCTGTATACTAAGGAAGGTCACCCGTTTTGACCTTTATCCGCATCTAGGAAGGATGGTGTTCGCACTAGTCTGGGCAGGGGTCGAGGAGTTAACACTTGGAAGATATTCATATAAAGTTGAAAGAGGTAAGAGCAGTTTTCGTTTTATCTCGGCTGGGCCTTTGCTTTTAATAAATGATGGCTATCTCAGATATTGTCATTCTGTATCGTGAGGTCAATTGTCGGCACCTCTCATCTCCATTTTCCTAACTCCCTTGATCGGACTCAATGGCGGCATCAGATATCAACTTGTAATAAAATTACAATGTTACATTGCATTGCAAGCCACCTTCATGTGCTGTGGCCTTACGGTTCTCTCCGCCATCTGGAGGAGATCTCGATAGCGCGTACGCCGTGACGTGTTCTTATCTCAGAACTCCTACCTAAGCAAGTATGTAGACGTTTCAGGTTCTTTACTTGTAGGATCGACCTCCGTGACGCAATATGAGACACCTTCTGAGACTCACATGGCCCTGTGGCTAGCTGACTGTGGACATGAACGTGGGTTCAACCAGAAGCTGAGACATAGGGTACCTATGAATTGTAGCTAGTCCGCTGGATACTCCAAAGTATTCAGGAAGAAGCTGACACAAGTGGCTGCTTTTTACCCATCGATTTCATGTCGACCATCTCAAGCGAGTTACTTCATGAGGCCTCCTGCTGATGATTCAAGCCTCGATTTCGGGTACATAGTCAACTGCGGGAAACATGACAAACCCCTTTACTACTAACAATTCTCGCTGGGCGTCAAGGAGAGACATGACAAGACGCGCCGAGGTTGACGAGGGAGAAGGCAGACGAATAAGAACCCTCAACGTGCCTCTTCCAAGCCCCTACCAAGGCCGGTCAGCCATAAGAAGCAAGATCGTCGACGCCTAGAAAGGGCGGCACGAAATCTTCGTGCCGCCCTTGGAAGTGATCGTTCAGCCCTAGCTTACGTGGGGCAGCTGAGCTCTCCCGGTCTGACGATCTGGATGATTCAAGCATCGCGATGGCCGTGGCTCGGAAGCTGTCGGATCAGGATGAAGGCTGTCAGGCAGCCCACGGTAGGAATATGACAAGGTAGGATGGCCCTTTTTAGAGGTCAGCCAAGTACCAAGACTGCTTATCTCGTCCAGTGGCAGTAATGTGAAGCGGGACCTCCCACACGAATCGAATACCGTGAATATGTTGGGCTTTGGCTTTGCAAGGAAGCGATAACAATCACTCAAGTATATAATAACCTCGGGTTCACTCCAACAATTACAGACCAGACCCCCAACTACACACCACTTCAGATTCTCTTTCCCAACATCAAAATCAGACACAATGGGCAGCGGCAGACTCGACAACGGCGAATGGCTCCTCGTCGGCAACAGCATCTTTAGCGATGACGGCTCAGTTGAGCTCCGCATGCAAGACGACGGAAAGCTCGCTGTCTACTATGACGATGAGTGCAAGTGGCAAAACACGGCTGAGCAGCGCGGTGACATCCACGGCGTCAAGATGCAAGGAGACGGCAACTTTGTCATGTAGTGAGTCTACTCCATACTGGCCTTTTTGACCGTGAACTGACGGCTTCGTAAGCTCCGACAGCGGAACTGGCACAGCAACTTGGCACACCGACACTGCTTCACCGACTGGCCAAGGTAGTACGTATGTTGCTGTGCAGGATGATGGCAACGTTGTTGTTTACAACAACTCTGACCGTGCTATCTGGGCGACCGACACTTACAGATAGGCATGGCATTAGGTAGTGAGAATGGGGTCCATGGATGTTAGAGATGGCTTTATGTAGCAATTCATTGATCTTCAATCACGTATCACTCACGGCTATTACACTCCAATTCATTACATATATGCCTTCCATACATAGCTAAAACACAGTAACTACTCCAGTAGAACAGAAGTTCTCAGATACACAACATCTAAGACGTCGTACAGACTCGCCACCTGTGATCAAGATGCACCCGCGTCACGGCCGAATGAAGGCCTTGGCGGCCGATAGGCCCGATATTGATCCCATTGGGTCGTCCCTGGCGCACCTACGTGTTCAATCGGGTCCGAACTGTGATGCACCGGCGGCGGTCTATACGGCACATTACCGGAGATAGGCTTTCTTCTGATCGGAGTCGGACCTCGAGAAGGTGGTTGATGCTCGATGGGCAGAGCTGGAGGGCTTTCCTGATCCCATGGCTGATAATGTTGGTTTTTCAACCTTTGCTGTTCCTCTTTGGCTAAACAGAAGCTTGCGTTTCGCGCAACGGTGTAAGGTTCTACTGGAGCCCACGACAATCTGGCTACCGTGCCGGCGTTTCTGTCTCCCTCGTTCCATGGCATGCTACTCGGACGTTGAACATCTTGAGGTACATCATTGGGAACACCTTGAGGTTCAAACTCCGTCTGATCAGAGCTTTGCTGAGAGACCTCGACAACCATCTTTTCAGTCTCGTACTCGGAAGGAAAGCTCTTCGATTGATCTTGGACATCTCCATCCACAGAGTCATCTTGTTTGTCGGATTCAAGATCGTTCTTGCGGCTCTCTAGGCCTCGAACTACTGCAGTAACTGCAGCATCACCCGACGCCATCGCAACTCTCAAAGCTTCCATTATCACTGAGACATGGCTGACAAGTACCTTGACGCACTCGCTCTCCTCCATCTTAACCGCCACCTCAAGCGCGTTCTGATTGGCCTTGTTTCTGATCAAAACATCCGCACCGCTCTCAAGCAGAAACTGCACCGACTCGTAGTCATCGCCGCCAGACGACGCGGCCAGGATAAGCGCGGTATCGCCGTCCTCGTCAGCAAAGTTGATATCTGCACCGGCATCTAGAATCAGACGGATCGAAGACTGAGGAAGAGAGGTGGCTGCGTAGGTGATGGGAGTAGAGTTGTAGGGTCCACCGACGACATTCACATCTGCCTTGGCCTCGACAAGACGTCTCACAATGTCCCCCTCACTCTTGCTAGCTGCAGCAATGATGGGACAAGTAAGATCACCTCCTCCGAGGTCAGGATCTGCGCCATGTTCGAGAAGGACATCCACGATCTCGTTCTTGCCGGCTTCAATGGCTGCCTGTAGAGCAGTTCCTTGTGTCATGTCTTCATGCGTGGTGCATGCGTTGACATCAGCTCCGCTTTTCAACAGGAGATCAACGATTTCCATGTGGCCTTGCTCGGCTGCAGTCTGTAAAGCCCATCCGTCGGGGGAGTTGACGTTGGCGTTTGCATCCAGCAGCATCTGCACAATATCTTTTCTGCCATCATAAGCCGCTGCTGTGAGTGCATTGCCGTATCTATAGTAACGGTATCTCGTCAGTATGTTCCAGTGTCAGGCAGATAAGGAGTCTGCTACTCACTCTTTGCCGGTCGCATCAGGGTTGGCGCCAAACCGAAGGAGACGCTCAATGGTCCTGATATTCTCATAGTCCGTAGCCTCGTATAGCGACTCATCTAAAGTCTCTGTCGAGATAAGGCCCTGGGAATATTCCCATAGTGCTTCTAGGATCTGTATCTCCGGTTCACCATCAGGGCCCTGGGCAGTTCTCAAGAAGGCCTCATCGCAGTTAAGATCCACGCACTCTTCTAGCAGCAGTCTGACGACGTCCCAATGGTCCCCCCACGCGGCTTCGTCGAGTGCCTCCTGCTTCGTTTCTTTGGTGTGCTCATAGGACTTGAAGAGTCGCGTGAAAGCCTCTAGACGACCGTATTCCGCGGCCTTGACAAGTGCCTTACTGAACTCTTGGGGAGTGAGTTTCTCCGAGTAGTGCTCGATGAGGAATTCGAACATTGTCAAGTCGGAGCGAGTAGCTGCTAGAGCTAGTGGTGACCGTATAACTTCTTCCTCGTCCTCGTCTTCTTCTTCCTCGTATTCATCTTCATTTTCATCGTCATCTTCTTCCTCTTCGTCATTTTCTTTCCCAGCCTTGCTGCCCTCGTCCCCATCTCCAGATGCATCGTTCTCATCTTCATCCGTCTCGTCGTCACTCTCCACAACAATAAGAGACACTTCGTGTTTGACCAAGAGTCTCACCGTCTCGCAGTTGCCCGACTTGATAGCCGCGTTGATTACTCCCCCGTAAGTGTCACAGTCGGCGTTGGGGTTTGCTTTTCTCTGCAAAAGCCTTTCCATGATTTGGACGTTACCTTCCGCAGCAGCCTTGTGCAAGGGCGTCTCCAGGTGGTCTTCCTGGCCATCGTTGATAGCAGCATTGTTGTCGAGGAGCTCTTCGATAATATCGGACTGTCCAAACGCGACGGCAAGATGGAGCTACATATTAGACATGATCAGCATCATTCTCTCTAGTACCATGCTCAACCCTGTTACGTCTTTAACAGAAATCACTTACCGGTGTGTACGAGTTTGAGTCTCTCATGTTCATCTCCCCGTCGTGTCCATTCTTCATCAGAGCCACGACAAGCTGTCGAAATCCAATGGCAGCAGCAACATGAAGTCCGGACAGCCCAGACCGGTCGTAGAGCCGGAAAGAATCTGTGAGCTGAGTGTGTCGTGTAAGCCAGCGGCGCCGTATGATGGAGTCTTTTCCCCAAAAGTTCTCATCCTCACTCAATGCTTCTGCAATCTCTTCGGTTGCCTTGCTAGCGTGTGGCAGCCAGTGCTTGACTGCGTAAGTCGAGACTGAATTCATTAGGCTCGTTACCACATCAGCAGTATCCTTGTTGTAGTCCGCATTCACACTTGAGGCACTCGAAGAAGCGTCTCCATCATGCTTAGAGCCTTCGCTGACCGCTGAGTGGTCACTGGCATCGTCATCTTCGTTCTCTTCGTTCTCTTCTTCGGTGTCTTCGTCACCATCCTCGTCGTCCATAGCAGCAGGCCAGTTGAACGCCTCCATGACATGGCTAAATGCCCGAAGCCCCAGCATGCCGTGCTGCAACTCAATATCCTCCTCCGTGAGCCCCAATAGCTTGTAGGCATTCTCGACAAGATGAGTCTTGACAACACTTTCCTTGAAACAGACCTTGCTCTCAGACGTGTCGGTCCGTTCGAAACTCAGCAACGGTGTGCACGTCTCCACTAGATCGTGAAGCTCTGCTCTCTGCTCGTCGGTACTATCCAATCCGGAGAGAAGTCCAAGCTCTGTCTCTGTCGGGTCCTCGAATGTGAGAACTAAAACTCTCAGCACCTCCTTGATCTGGGCGACCTTGCCTGGGTTGACGGCAAACACGTGTCGCCACGCAGAAGTGAGAAGCTCGCCGAGCTGCTGGGGAACAACTTCGAGATGAAGACGAACCTGGAGGTCGCTCTTGTGCTGAGGAAGGACTTCGAGCTGAGCACAGGTGATGTCGATCCACTGCGTGTTCTGGGCTCGCCTCCCGATCAAACTACTAGCAAAGTACGCGAGTGCCTTGCTGTAGTTCTTTTGAGTGACCAGAATGGAAACCTTTTGCTGTGCATGCTTTCGAAGCTCCAGTTGCACCCGATCCGCGTATTTCGCGTCTTGCAGGTCGATGAGCCTGACTGATTCTCCTTTGAGCGCTTGGTCAATACTCCAGGTCTGTCCGCTGGTGATCAGCCACCTGACCAGCGCGTTTCGACTGCCGTCCATGCTTTTGATCTCAGAACTAAGGAGGTCTAGAAGAGTAGATGTAGACGTTGAGTGTGGGAGTTCTTCAAGGTTGTTGACCACCAGGTACACCCTAGTCCCGAAAAGGTCCTCGTCTGCTAGGATATCCTGAAGGACCTGCCAGAGGTTCTCCACCGTCAAAAGAGGCTGTCCCTTGGAGTCTTCTTTGCTTTTCGGGTCTTCGCTGTCTCCCTTGCCTTTCTTTCTGACCAGAAACTGAGCATGCGTTGCCAATCTTTCATGTTGCTTGATCAGCTGTCGAACAAGAGACTTGAGCAGGTCCTCGGCTGTGTTGTAGTCAGGAGAGTCATCGCAGAAGAAGTAAGCCAAAAGAGTCGGTGTCGTGTTGGAATCCTCCTCAATCATCTGGTCAATCTCTTTGAGCGCTGCGAGTGCGGCGCTGGTCTTTCCACGACCATTAGGCCCACGAATCCATAAACTGTCGGTTCGTTTAAGAGGAAAAGACTCTTGGGAATCACCGGGCCTCGCCAACCATGCAAGGTACCCTGCCTCCTTTGGAAACCAGGATGAAAGAGCAGTTGCGTGGGCAATAGTCTTTCGCTTCCTCCACATCTGGGCACCAACAAAGGCAACTAATACCCTGTTTACCAAGTCCTTGTCGATATGCCGTGTCGAGTTCCTTCGACCCTTGACAGCAAGGTGAGCACCATGGATGATTCTCTTTAGCGGACCGCGGACCAAGGCGTACCGCTCATCCTTGGAGCTCTCGAACTTGACCAAGTCTCGGTGATTGGAAGCAAGACCCATGACTGATTCCATGGCACCACCAAGAATGGCCGAGTCCTTTGTAACAAACTCTGCAATCTTCTTGGGTAGGGGGATTCCGAGGTTTTTTATGAACTGCGGCACGCCGGAGAGGTCGGAGATCTCAGTCTTTTGCTCTTCATAGAAACCACAAAGGCTGATCTTGGGATCGAGGTCCTTTGCCGCAAGCTGGAACTCATTGACCAGTTCTTTGAGACCCTCGTTACCGGGCTTCATCAGGTCAAGGAGATTTGATGTTATAGTTTGGTCAAACATTTGGCCAACCTGCGAGAGCATAACGGCCAAGCCTGCAGCATCTGCACCACCAAATGGTGTGCCAAAGACTGCGCAGCCAGCAATATCCTCGAACAAGTGAAGGAACTTGGATTGGCCCTGGCGGGATTCAGCAATACAGACGGCCTACGATACGGTCAGACTGTTTCGATGCAACAAGAATAGAGAGCACTCTCAGCTCATACCTTTGCGATGACCAAGCCTCCCATGCTGTGCCCAACAAAAACAATCGGGCGTGCCAATCCCGTAGTCTATAGTCCCTTGGTTAGTAACATCACAACTGTATGATATGGACCTTGGTGAGTTGCAAACCTTTCTCATATCATGCAAGCCCTCGAGGAGAGTAGATGCAAGGTTGTTGATAAACTGCTTCACTTTGAAACGTCCCATCCAGGCAGACTCGTACATGTACAAGAGAACCCGAGCGTTTGGAAAGTCTCGTGCTATTCCCTCTCCATCGCTGGCCCAGTTAAAGCCCGTTTTTGTCGACATCCAGCTATCCTCGGGATGAGCGCCGAGGCCAGGGACAAAGACGATACTGGCGAAACGCTGTGAGCTAGGACTCCGGAACTAACGATGGCTGGACGATTCTTACTCCATATCGGTCTTTCTTTCCGGCTTCCCTGGCTCTTCTTGCGGATAGAGTATCCGAATGCCCTGTAGAGCCTTGGCCTGCCTGGGGAGGGCAGCGCCGCCCGCTGAGCGTTTCGTCGTTGCTCGGCGGAGTGACATGTTGCCGACTCAGCTTCGTGATGCCAATGGTCACGCGTGGTTTCCCTCGATAGAAGAGCGGGAAATCGAGCTTTCTCCTTTTTTCTTTTAATAGGCAGCATTGTTACGCGCCGAGGATTACTTCTTCTTTGGCCCCCAATTTGGTGGTGGAGATTATGGCCACCAACAGCAGAAGATTGGACAGTTCACTGTAAGAAACCGTGCTGTATTGCTAGCTAGATGAGTATAGGCATATGACGTGGCTGCAACAACGCACAATACTTTCAACCATTTCTGCATTTGAATGTCAACTTGATGTATGAGTATTAAGGGTTTGATATTCAAAGCTCATGGGTTCTAATACTTGCTGTTCTCATGGCCATTATCACACTGCAGCTCAAGGCTTAGACATTGTATGCATTAACACCATACTTATGAAACTAACTTTTAAGGCTGAAAGAGAGCCAGGATCAGCCCCTCAAAGATGCAGCAACAATGGGTCGATTTGTCGATATTGAACCAACCATATCTTGGTCGCTTCCAGCTCTCATCTAATCCTTGCTCGATAGGGCGGAAGTGCCGAGTAATTTCCACCTGTGAAACAACGTTGAGGGACTGAGGCTGAGATGTGACTATTTCCGTCCGTTCCCTCTTGCAATACTTTCTGTTTGCGCTCCAAAACAAGATGGCGATACCATCACCGCCCTTTACTGTTCGGATCCTCCAGAGAGACTTTCTCGACAACAACCAAGGTCAAAAACTGGACTTTGGTCTGCTTCTCCCAGCTACCAGCCGGACCAGCGATGACATCGTCGTACCACAATCCGACCCCGAGTTTCTTGAGCGGGAGTTGCTGGTGAAGCGACTCAACGATGTGCAGCAGTGGCTCTGGATCTGCGGGCGCCCGATGCCTCCGAGACCGCTCCATCACCAGCGCCTTATTTCACGCGAAATCGTCATCAGTGAGGCCGTAGAGCTTCACATGGTCTGGTGGCGAACCCGCATCTTCCTCAAGCCGCTACCAGCCTACCTCCTCGACCCTCACTTTTGGAGAGCCCACATCACCAGCACAGTAGATGCTGAGCACCCAGAGGCGTATCGCGATAGTCTCGACGCCTGCGCACGGGGGTTACTGTTCTCCTACACCGCGCTCATCGCCTACAAGAGCGACTTCAGGATCGCGCAGGAGTGTGGCCTCCTCCCCGGTGAAGTGACATGGGAGGGCTGGAAAGCCTTGACAGCAGAGTTTCTGGAGAACCATCGCTACGACTGCGTGAACCCTCGATACTGGTATGGCGAGCTGCGCCTCAGCCGTCTGAACAAGATCTACTGCTTTCGGAAAGGGTTTCTCCTTCGCGGCTACTCGAGGGTGGCTTCCCACACTGTTTACGGAGATCTGCTGCGCGACAACTTTTCAGTCTTGGCGGGTGTTCTCGGTTATGTTGTCGTTGCGCTCACAGCCATGCAAGTCGGTCTGGGCGTTGACAAGCTGTACGAAAGCGAGGCTTTTCAGAGCACAAGTTATGGGCTCACGGTGTTTACGCTGATTGTTCCTTTGATAGCTGCCGTTTTCATCTTTATCTTTGTTCTTGTCATGATCACTAGTAACTGGAGGGCAACAAAGGCGTACGAGAGGAGGCGGTTCAAGAAGATGCAGGTGGAACCGTTCTGAATAGTCTCAGTAAATACTCTCAGATGCACTTTCGACTTCGAATCATGGCATACTGGGACCCCATTGTGTCGAGCTACCCAAGACTATTGTGTCCAAGCAGTTTACGATGGAACGACGAGATAAGGGTATAGATGCTGCATATACAGAGATGCTGCATATACAGGGGCGCTGGAAGTCATGATTAATACCGGGTCCGGTGACCAGGCATACTTAACATTAGATGCCGAACTTGAATTACTTTTGCTGCTGTTATTTCTCCCTCCTTCTTATTACCTGTGTGATAATTTCGCTGCATGAAGCCTGATTAAGGCATTGATACTAAACTTGAAACAGATATTTTATAGGTAAAGATCACCTTTCGCATGAACACCCAATTGAAACAGTTGCTTTGCCAAGATGAAGAGCTGACCTACGCATTAAAAAAAAACTTGAAACAAGGCACTAGCTGCATGTTGGGCACCGATCTCCTGAGTAAAACAGGATTCATGCTGAGGATTATGGAATGCCAATAGGTGAGGCACGAGCGGCATTGCCTAAATAATCAAAGGTCGACAGGTAGATGCAGAGACATCTGATAGAACGAATTCGATTTTATGATTAAAAAAGAGAGACAGGAAAACAGAGAAAAACGCCCGGCTAGCTTATTATTGGGATGTAGCTTGACGTGCTTGCTAGCTGCGATGTTGTTCCTTTATATGGAGGTGAGTGCGTGCAAAGGTAGGCGCCACTAAACGGCCAAAGAGAGGCCGCGCGTCAAAAGCAGCTAACAACAAGTGACAACAAACGCATGAAATACCTCTTTTCCCGTTTGGTAGTGACCATGTGTCGTCACTCATCAGAGTACGTCATGGCGGAAAGCCATCAGGTCCAAAGCAGCGCTTTGGCATAACCTTATTCAACACCAGTTCTCGTCATAAAGACCCCTTTTCTTCAAGGGCCAAAGGAACGAAACTCCATAACCAATCCCTCTATCCATCCTCTGTGTCTCTCGAAACATAGCTTATTGTCTGGTATCGTAAACTTGAGATCACATCCGAAGCTTCCGGGTGAGACATTGCACGACCAGCGTCATCAGCGTATCTGAACACGAGTACACCGCAGCCATTGGCTATCGCGTACCTGCCACGGGCCGAACGGTCCATTTTGCCAAGACTCGCATTTTCTCGATATCTTCTGAGGCCTCACTGAAAACCTTGGCTCTGCCTGACACAAAGGGTCGAGTCTTCGAAGAGTAGCCCTTCTGTCTCCTGCAGCCTCTTCGCCTTGCCACATCCAGCGACACTTGTTCACTTTTTGTTCCCGTTTTCACTCACGTTCTTGGATTTGGACGATACACAAGCATCGCGGTCTCGAGAATCTGCTAAAGCTGGTGTCTCACTGAAGCTGAGGTCCGAGATGGCCAAATCTTCCGCTTTTCTATTGCTTCTTGCATATTCGGCGACAAGCACTGCGACAGCGTCTCCGGATATCCTTTCCGTGGACATCCGGGCCCTGCCCGACTCACCCAGCGGCGGCTATGCCCCCGAAGTGGTTGACTGCCCTTCGACCCGTCCAAGAGTCCGACTCGCTGATGGCCTCTCGGACGAGGAACAGGCGTGGCTGCGCCGTCGTCGGAACAACACAGTTGATCCGTTGCAAGCGTTTCTGGTGCGAGCAAAGATCCCCAATTTTGACGCCGAGACCTACATCAACGGCATCAGAGACAACACATCAGCTCTACCAAACATAGCCATTGCCGCGTCTGGGGGCGGCTACCGTGCCCTCATGAACGGAGCGGGCTTTATCTCGGCTGCAGACTCACGCAACAACGAGTCTGGCCCCATCAGCGGCCTTCTACAATCCTCTACGTACCTCGCCGGTCTTTCCGGCGGCGGCTGGTTGGTCGGCTCCATCTTTGCGAATAACTTCAGCACGGTCCCAGCGTTACAGCTGGGCGACGAGGACTCTCCCATCTGGCGCTTCGACCGCTCGATTTTCACGGGTCCGGAAGAATCAGGCATAGGCGTTTTGAATACTGTCGATTACTGGACCGAGATCGGTAATGCTGTTGGTGATAAGGCTGATGGCTGGGAAACCTCCATCACTGACTACTGGGGTCGTAGTTTGTCATATCAGCTTGTCGACGCTGCAGAGGGAGGACCAGCCTATACGTTCTCTTCGATCGCCGCGACTTCGAGCTTCAGGGACGCAGATACTCCGTTCCCTATCCTCATTGCCGACGGTCGAGCCCCTGGTGAGCGCGTCATCTCCCTCAACGCAACAGTCTACGAGTTCAATCCGTTCGAGATTGGAACATGGGATCCCACTACCTATGGCTTCGTGCCTATCCGTTATCTTGCGTCCAACTTCACCAACGGCACTATTCCCTCCAACGGCACATGCGTTCGCGGCTTTGACCAGATTGGCTTCGTCATGGGCACGTCTTCCTCGCTCTTCAACCAGTTCGTCCTCAACAACATCACCGCGCTTGGCTCCGAGAACGGCATTCCCTCTTTTGTCACCAGAGCCATCGAGGGTGCTTTGAGAGGGTTGGACGATGACGACAACGATATTGCCCAGTACACGCCCAACCCGTTCTTCAGATGGAATCCTACCAACGAGAGCGTCAATGCCAACCAGACGCAGCTGTCACTCGTCGATGGCGGCGAAGACCTGCAAAACATCCCCCTCCACCCTCTCATCCAGCCTGTCCGTGGTGTTGACATCATCTTCGCCATCGACTCCTCGGCTGATACGGACAACAACTGGCCCAACGGGACCGCGCTTCGTGCCACGTATGACCGAGTCGGCACTGATATTGCAAACGGCACATTATTCCCCGCGATTCCCTCGGCTGAAACGTTCATCAATGGAGGGTACAACAAACGTCCGACTCTTTTCGGCTGCGACGCAGACAACTTCACTCTCTCGGAAGGGCAATCCGTCCCCCCACTCATTTTCTACATCCCCAACGCCCCCTACACCGCTCAAAGCAACGTCTCAACGTTTGACATGTCGTACTCGGCCACAGAGCGCAACGCCATCATCCAAAACGGCCTGAACGCTGCCACGCAGGGGAATGCCACTGTCGACGATGAGTGGCCTGTGTGCGTTGCCTGTGCTGTATTGAGCAGAAGCTGGTGGAAGGCCGGTAGGACGGTTCCTGATGCGTGTCGACGGTGCTTTGATCGCTATTGCTGGAACGGGACCACTGATGACACTGCTGTCAGAGGCTATAGCCCTGACTTCATCATCGGGGAGGGCCAGGAAGCAAAAGATAGTGCAGCCGGGGCAGGACTAGGTCCCAGCTGGACTGTGGCAACTGGGGCAGCAGCTGCAGCGTTTGTTAGCTTGGCATTCTAGGCCGAGTATCGCCAGTATCTCACAAGACTCTGAGGGGGGGGATCAAACACAAAGGTATTCATTTTAACATTTATATCATGTAAATGGTGTCAAGGCTGTTTTTTTGGACATGCATGCGCTGCTGCCACGATGCGCATCTGACAGTCTTTTGCTGTCATGTCTGAGCGTTTATTGCATTCAACTCTTTTACCTAGCAACGGCGTCTATAATCAACATTTATCAAAGCTAAACCATTGACTCTACAGTCCTCAATAGTCCGACAAATTAGGTTCGGAGCTTGGTTGAGGTATTATTTGTCTGTATATACTGAAGCACAAGCACGTCATTCTAAAGTCAACTCGAAAAGTCCAGGGTTGTATCTCCTGGATACGCTCAGTCAACTTCACCCAACTCACATCATATGCTAAACAGCGGGCTATTCCCACAAGATAGTTGGGAACATGCCATGTCATATTAGCAGGTACACAAGCCTAGTTATAAACCTTAAGCAAGGTTCTATCCTACTTGGTGTTCTTTGTGCCGTCATAACGACTTTAGCTACATCAACTCAGCTCTGAACTGCGTAATCCATCATACCACCTTGATCCAACGAGCCCTTTGAAAATACAAGCCAACAAAATCAAATTTGACAATAGGTACGTTCGTCATTCGAGATCTATCAAAATTTTTGCTTTTACCCTATTCCTCTACCGCTTACATTATCCGGGTGCATTCATGCTTGAGTAATTATAAAACCCGCATATACTCCAATATCACAACCAACAATACATAACCCAAAGCCGTTTAGTCGACGTACTTGGGAAGGGTAGCCATCACGCCGTCCTGGTCGATGAGCTCCATAGCCTTGGTAACCTCGTCGATGAAGCGCTTGTCGCTTCGCAAGTCGTCACCGAACAGCATCTTAACGCTGAGCAGCTGGTGGGGGTCATTACCACCAGCCTTTGCTAGGGATTGCAGCTGGTCTCGCATGGGATCGTCAACCTCGAACTTGTTGCCCTTATCGTCAACACCGTTGATGTAGCGGAACCAGGCCCCGGCAACAAACGATAGACGACGCAGAGGACCCGTCTCCCAGATCTGCTCGGCGATCGAAGGCATGATGAACTGGGGGATCTTGCCCGAGGCGTTGAGGGCAATGCGGGGGATCTGGTCCATAATGGTGGGGTTGGAGAAGCGCTCCATGAGCGTGTTGCAGTACTTGTCGATGTCCACGTCGGGGATCTCGGGCAGCAGGGGCTTGACCTCCTCCTGCATCATCTGCCAGATGAACTTGCGGTAGAGCGGGTGCTCCATGACCTCGTGGACATACTTGAAGCCAGCAAGCTGTCCCGGGTACGCCATGGCGGAGTGACTGGCGTTGAGCAGGCGCAGCTTGTGCTTCTCAAACTGCTCGACATCATGCACATCCTTGACAACCTGTACGCCAACCTTTTCAAACGCCGGGCGGCCATCGCAAAACTTGTCCTCAATCACCCACTGCATAAAGGGCTCCGTGACAACCGGCCAGGCGTCCTCGATGCCAAACTTGTCTGAGAGCGACTTGATGTCGTTCTGGGAGGTGCTGGGGGTGATGCGGTCAACCATGGAGTTGGGGAACGCTCCCTCCTCTGCAATCCACTTGGCAAGATCTGGGTTGCGCAGACGAGCAAACGACTCGAGCATATAACGGGTGATGGAGCCGTTCTTCTGCATGTTGTCGCAAGATAGGACGGTAAAGGGCTTCAGGCCCTGCTCGTGACGCCTGGCCAGCGCCGCATAGAGGAAGCCGAATGTGCTGATGGGGGAGTCCTCGTTGGCCAGATCATGCTGAATGTCGGGGTGCTCGGACTGCAGCTCATGGGTGTTTTCGTTGTAGTAGTAGCCACTCTCAGTGATGGTCAGAGACACAATGTGAGTGTCCGGGTGAGCCATCTTGGCAATGACGGCCTCGCGGTCGGCGGGCGCATAGAGGAACGAGTTGATGCTGCCAACGACCTTGGCCTCGCTGCCCTTTGCGGACCGCTCAATGACGGTGTAGAGATAGTCCTGGTCGCTCAGGACATCGCGCATGGCAGCATCGTTGGGTCGGAGGCCGACGCCGCAGATGCCCCAGTTGCGCTGCTCGTGCTTCTGCAGCAACTGGTCGATATAGACGGCCAGATGGGCTCTGTGGAAGCCACCGACGCCGACGTGAACAATGCCCTCCTTGACGTCATTCCGGTCATAGGTAGGGACTTGCACCCGCTGGTCGCCCTGCTGGGAGGAGATCTGGGGGAGGTTGTTGCTAGTGAGCTTGAGGGAGTCTGTGGTGTGAGGCATTGCGATGTGGGTGAAGAGATTGAGGCCTAGATGGGGGTTACAGTCTAGACAATGGGTATCAAGATAAAAAACTAGGACAAGGCGTGGTTTGAATGATCGAGAACGAACTCTCTGACGTCTGGGTTTTTAGTTTTTTCATGCCCCTGGTGGCCACAGTTAAGAAATTTCGGTGGGACTAGGCACCGGTGAATCCGTGTATCGATAATATGGGCCCGGTGACGTGTTGCTGCTTGATAAAACAGGGCCTAGGAGTCTCTAGCTTATCACCTTATCAAGCCACATGAGCAGACTTTGTTGAGATTGACAATAGGCGGTGGAAGAGCTGGTGAGGTGTCCTTAGTATTGATACGGGGTACTTGTGCACCTGCAGTTGTGTTGAGCTACTGCATGTACTGCCGATCTATTATCGACAGGGGTATTGGCCACCGTTTCTGGGGCTATAGTCTCAGCTTATAACTCTATACCTGTAGAGTTTGGAACAACCAATACTTTTATGCTACGCTGTCAGCATATCAAGGTCGAAAGGACAGCTGGATGAGAACCGATTTCAGGGTGTCTTCGCTGTGATCTTGGCAGCCGGCCTTACCCTACAAGAAAAGAGAACACATGTCCACAACTTTACAAAGAAGACATCCATGTTGACTGCAAAGAACGAAGAGGCGAATACAAAGAACAGCACGATTAAAGAACTGATAGAATTCAAGTTAGGAATGGATAGTACGAACATACTAAAGCCGGTTTCCATCAACTTGGATAGCTTTACTGCAAAGATCAATGGCTCGGCATTATATAATTAAAGACATTTAACGAAAGGGACATACTTGAAGTTGCAGAAATAGTATTATTTTATACAAAAAAACATAAAACAGGCAAGCATGTCGATGGCGGAATGGATTGTCGGTGAGCCCATTCGCAAATGAAACAACAGCGTTGACGCTACCTGCACGTGGCCATCCACGTGGTCTCAATGAAACTCAACAATTGCGCAACCGAGAAAACCCCAGCAATCATAAAGCAGGGTCTAAGACATCTCAGAAGAATCACCCGTTTTCTTGAATTGACAAGTGTTGGAACGACGGGAGAGCTAATTTTGACAGACTTGGGTCTGAGAATAAGAGAGATGGATGTCACAATCGTGCTTTTCTATGTGGACGGTAGCAGGATGGTTATGCCGAGTAACGTGCATTTGGAAGAAGTGCATCTTTTTCGATCGAACTTTGTGATATATACAGATAACACTGAATTATTCATACTAGTCCACCAAGTTATGGCAAGAAAATCGACTTCTCAGATGCTTCAAACACAATTCCTGCTGCCTCCATCGCAGCTCCCACCTTATGAAATGAGAATGGGGGGAAGGACGAGTGAAAGCCAGTCACCTTGAAGTTCCCGAGCTGAGGCAACGCACCTTTCTGAGCGTGGCGCGCTAGCTTGAGTATAGGCTCATATAGGCTCGACCGATCTCCGTCAATAATCACAGTCTTGATAGAAGCTGGGAGTAGGCCAACCATCAGTGATGCCGCAACAGTATCATGAGCCTGCTCGAAATCGTCGGTACTGCCGTAGCATAAACAGTTGACGTCTAAATAAAGGGTTTCCAGAGCCGTGAGCTCTTTCACCGAGGTGACAAGTCCCTTGGGGCTGACGGAAGTAAAAGGCTCCCAGTCACACTGAATCTCGAGATGTCGCAGTGTGCCTTTTCGAGGAGTCAGCGCCTGGACAATTTGCCGAGGTGCGAAATGCTCCAAGCCAGAGGGAGCTTGTTCCTCGGTCATGGATGTGTGAAAGATGAACGTCTCAAGCTTTGTACATCTCACTGCCACATCTCGCAAGTCCTTTAGCTTGAGAATGGAGTTCTTGAGTTTGAGGGTTTTCAGATTCCCCAAGGCTACTCCGCGAAAAGCCGAGAAGCACATGCCAACCTCGAGATTCTCTAGACTCGGTGTCATCTTGAATAACATGGCAAAGTCGCTCATTTGCAGTGACTCTGCGTAGTCGTCCTCCAAAGACAATCGTAGCTCCTTCAAAGACGACAGTCTCGTCGATGACGGCAAGTAATTCCCGTAATCGCCCCCAGAGAAAACCGTCACACCAAGCTTCTGAACATGGGGAACAAGACTGAGGGATATATCAAAGAGGAGCCCGCTCAAACGGGGATCCTCGTAGTGTGGGGGGTTTTTGAACGGGAGCAGGACCCCGCGACTCTTTGCTAGCTTCTTGATGGAGAGCCAGTGTTGGCCTGGATGCGTGGGATATTTGCCAAGCGAAAAATGGCGAACACATGCGGCCAGGTCGGGGCGTTGGCTGATTGTGCGTAAGAAGTCCAGGGCTTGATCCAACTGCCAGGCATCGCCTACCACTTCATGATAGAGGAGAGGAGTCGCTACTTGGTGGAGGGAGCGGCAACTCTGACTCAGGGCAGCTAAAGTCCGTCTTGTGGAAGCTGAAACCCCGCCCTTTCGCAGACTTGTCAATTCTGGTCCTGGAGTACAATGGGCGCAGAAATGACCGAATATGGTTTGGTAAATCTCCGTGGGAAGATCGAGTAGGGCAGTGCGAGACATTACTAAAGGTCTCGGCCGCAAGAGTGGATGAGAATGATAGTGGTATGGAATGGCGAGCAGCAACAGGGGGCAAGGTTTGTGCAGTTTCGACAAGAAATGAGAGGCTAAATGTCAATATATTAACTTGAATGATGGCAGGCCCCTATAGCATAAGTATTGCACTTGCATTGTCGTATAATCTGAGGTAATCGAAGACCTGAAGTAAGCTGAGGTCATCCGAGGTGGCAGTGTAGAAGGCTGCATGGCTTTGCATGGATTGGCCTTGGACCCGATCCATGGAGCTCGAAATAGATAACAAGACCTATAATGACGAGATAGAAAGTGCCAATTCTTAAGAAAAGGGTTTAAGCCTACTTGAAGTGTTGATAAAACTGTGTATTGTTTTTTTAAATTCTCTAGCTAATGCATTTGTTCCTGGCTGTGTGGTGCCCCTGATGCAAGACCAGATCTTCTGACGGTCTGAGCCGTTTTGCCTGAAACATCTACTCTGCCTTTCTATTATTAAAGACTTTTAATGATATTAAAGCAGTTCTTTTCTGGAAATTGTAGGTACAGCGGTTCAAGGACCCAACTGCGATTGAGGACCCTATGACCACGTCAAGCGCGAACGATTCACTATTCGTGGCAATTTTGCAGCAGAGAACCCCGCGAATCAACTCCCCTGTTAGATACTGACACTGACTCGCTTCAGTTGCTTTCCTTCCGACTTCGCGTCAGTCCCAAGACGCCCGTCGAACAGTGAGCTGGAAAACGTAGATGCTATAAGTAGACCCAGCTATCCAATATTCGGCTCCCGCTGGGCAACAACAGTACCAAAAGCGCAACACAAAGCTTACAACACCGGCTCAATCTGCCTCACTTCAAAGTCCAGCAGCCACCATGTGCACCACAAACCACACCGTGCTCACTTGTAAGCAATGCCGTACCGTAATGATGAATAGCTACTCGAAAATCATCTGTGACAAGGCAACCGGAAAGCTGGGCGGCTGCCGAGCCAGTGCCTACGTCAGGAAAGATACCGAGGCGATTTGTGATGCCTGCCAAAAGAAGATGGGTGAGAGAAAACTGAGATCTATGAAGGGGAGAAGTATTGTTTAATAGGGCGGTATTTTGTAGGAGGGATGCTATGATGAGCTTGATTTAATAAAACAACTGACACGGAGTTTCACGGTATGTCGCCGTAATGATACCTAAAGCTCCCACTTTATCAACGCCAAAGGTGGCAATTGCACCCTTGTAGGTTAGAGTAGAGATATAGTGGTAGTCATATTTTCACCCATGGTTTCAGTGTGAGATTACGTAGTTCATCTCTCAGTTCATATCCAAGTGAGACTGGCGTCAATTAACAAGAGACCTGTTAGGTTTCAAGGCCTGAGGAAGTGTACGAGTAAGCCTATCGTGGCTCAAGCGTGCCAGGGCTGTCTTGGCAGAAATAAGAGAACTAGTATTGAGCTAGTCTTCCATGGAAGTCAGCGAAGCCTCACCTAGAGGCGGAACTTCAGAGAAGGTGATAAACTGTTACATTTGTCCAGGTCTTGGTACCTGAAAAAGAAAGATGGCTGGTGGTCGTTTGTAAACAGTGATTCCAAAGAAAGAAACCAGAATGCCACGACACTTAATTTTGAGCAAAAGACAATGAGAAGGCTATCGATTGACTGCCAACTGGCGAAGGAAATGGGGGGTTTTACTGCGTCAAATATAGGCTCTTGTTGCCACTCGTAGGTGACTGGGGCAAGAAAAGCTCAATGGCAGTGAACTGTCATGCTTCACGCATCAGCCATGGAGTCAAAGAATCAATCCCATAAACCACACTCGATCACACATCAATGCAACAGTGAACTGGCAAACGTAGAACCTATAAGTAGACCTAGATCTCCCAGATCTCTCTCGTATTAGACGACCGTAGTACTGACCAACAACCTTACAGACCCAAATCAAGCACGCTATCCTCCAAACCGAGAAACCGCCATGTGTCAGACAACTGCTATCGTGGTCTATTGTCGGAAATGCTTCATCACGATGAGTAGCAGCCTCTCGAATGATGTTTGCCCCAAGGCGGTAGAAGAGGCGGGTGGTCAGCTTGGCGGCTGTCAAAATGGCATCAACCAGGCCAAGCGAAATTATGAGTCGATCTGCGACCCCTGCTTTGAAAAGCAAGAGGAGAGGAGACTGAGGGAGAGGGAACAGCGAAACAGTTAGTAGGCAACAATGAGTTGGTTGAAATGGACAACCAAGACTGAACGAGATGACACGTTGAAGATTGTAGTACAGTGCCTAAACCCGCAACGTTATCCGCAGCAAATGCCTCTCATACTTGAAGGCCAAGATAGTAGCATTTTATTGGCGTCCATGTTCCCAGTGTGAGAAGATACAGTAGGGCCGACGTAACGTCGTTTGGACCAGGTGGTCATGAAGTGGCGTAGTTGGCTGCGAACGGTATCAATGGGCACACGGCCTGTGCAAGCGACGTTTACGAGAGAGCCTTGAGGGCCTGAACAATGTAGACACTATAGTGCAGCGTCTCAAAACCGCGACAAACGTCCCATGGCGAGGTCCGAGGTGAATCCTTTGGGCAAGGCTGTGGTGCGCAAGGCTGGCACAAGTGTGGCCGCCGACGGGTTGCGCGTCGCGGCAAAGAAGTTTGTCTCACTCATCCACACAGCATCACGCTTTTGCCACAGACCAAGGCGTAGTTTCAGTGACAGTGGACGTATTGCCACCAAGGTTCCCGGACTCATGATGGGTCTAAGAGAGGCATGACGCGGGGCTCAGCGACGGGTCGAGCATCGAGCATTATTGTCTTGAGGATGCCGTTGAATACCTCACAGAGAGTACAGCAGATCTGATTTGATTTAATATTTTGGTATATATAACCGCAAGATCTGCAAGTGATAATATCGACATCTTGGCGGTGGTGCCACGCCACAGAAGGTTGATGCACAGTTATGGATGGGACCGTTGGGTAATACTTGAACCAAGATGTGAAGATGCATCCAGCTTCGGTCACATGATTGCAAATTGCTAAATAGGCATCACAGCAGCTAGAGCCCATTTGTTCATTCAATTGCGACTTTAAGATATTTATTTCTATCAGCAGTGTCTTTCTTTGGTAATATTCCGAGGCTATAATAGCTCTCACAAAGAAAGGGACCAGAGGCCTCAGAGACTTTGAAGCTATTTTGACTCGTCAAACCCTCATTACCTGTGTCAGCAGTCATCCAAACTCACATGGGCGAGGCTTGCACACACTGGCGACAGCCAAGTCGGCCCCTGCCAAGCCAAGGGCTAGCCAAAGCGTTACGCCAGAAAGCATTTTGACAGCTTTTGGCGCAAGGAGCTAAAAGAGATAATGACAGATACGGGAGAGGGAGGGAGAGGGGAAAGAGAGGCGTCGGATGGTGGCTGTTCAAAGTTTAGACGGTCTTTGGTTAAAGAATCGATAATTTTGAAGCTATCGACAATGCCTAGCCATTACTGGACAAGATCTTTTGCTGCTGACCAACAAGACGCAAAACTCGTTTATTTCGAGTGGGCCTTTTACTCTCACTAGAGCCTTTCTTCTCTTTGATTGGCGCAGTTCTCGTAAAGCAGGGAGAGTAGCTACCTGTCAGCCAGCCTCCGTCACCATACAGTCTTGGTACTGCGAGACCCCTGATGGCTGCCTTGTCGGCTTGTCAAGAAACCGAGGCCGATCTGCTCTATACATTTACGCGAGACACAATAAGTCTATTGGAATGCGTTGGAACCCCGATCCCCCGGACTGACCAGGTCTCATCAAGAACCTTTCCCGTTTGAAGACGCCCAGGAACGCCGCCTCATGACTTGTGACTACCATCTGCCCTGCCTCCTTGATATACCCCAGCCTTGAGCTGAAGAATCTGCATCACTGTGGAATGCACTTCCGTGAGCACCAAGGGGATTCCGGTAGCGTTGGTCGTAAGCTAGAACGCCTCTTGTCTCAAAGTTAGTCTACAAGTAGCTAGCACCTCCGCCATTGACTTACATAGTACAACGCTCTACTGTTGAAATTGACGGGCTAACGTGGTTCACAACGACGCTTAATTTGACACCTTCCTCAGGTGGTACGATCATTCCGCGCTGTAGATGGGTGGATGACTATTAGGTGCTTCCGACGATGCAACTACCAGGGGCAGTCGTTCTGAAAGCCCTGCCAAGTATGGCGCCTCTGTCTCTTGTCCAAAGCCACGCGTGAATTAGGACCTCGAAAGGAATTGAGCCACCACCAGCTGAAGGCCGCTTCCATTTGTCACCGTTACCTACCCGTACTCATCATCTGCCGCGCTTGGGTTTAATTTTCACATCATTCACATCGCCTACTCTCGTTTTCCAACTGAGAGAGATCGTACAAGATGGGGATTGTAGTCACGAAAGATCATGGCAACGGGATTGGAACGCGAGACAAAAGGATACTATGCAGGTTTTAGGTCTTTAGTTTTTTTCCCAGGTAGAGAAATCAGGGTTTAGGTGAGGTTATTAGAGAGAAGGGGTGATTTTGTTCGTAAGGGTCCGATGCCCAGGTACTCACTGCCCGTACCTTTGACTTTGTGAAACGTGATATTCAGTGGTTTCTCCTTGTTGGTGGCTGCAGCAGTAAACCCCTTGCTTTGATGCAGCGTTCCGGAGCATATCTCTCTACTCAGCTGGGGCGGTTAGTTCCATGTCAGAGATGTGGAATTACGCCGTTAGTAGTTCCAGTTTCTTCTGTTGATCACAGATAAAGTCGACAGATTCGGAGCGCCCCGTTAGCCCGTGGACACCTCATCCCGGCTACTGAAGATGATCTCATACGCTAGGTATGTACTGTAACCGCTCTGCAACGCAGGTGTCATCCAGTGGGTGAGCAGTTCACGGGGTCCACGAACCCACTGATATCAGCCCAAATCCTTCTACTACGTTGTTAACAGGGCCGTTTAGTGGGCCGTGGGGTCCAAGTAGCAAAGAATAACCACACAGTTAGATTAAAACTGGGAAACATTGTGCACTGGATGAAACAGGGGCATTATTCCCGGTTCGGACCCAATATTCGGCTTCAAGGCGTCGACGGTGTTCCATTCAATCGATAGCGACACTTCACGGCGCATCAATAAATGTACGCCACAGGGGATTTCTGAGTCCCGGGTTCCAGGCTGTCCCTTGGGGGCCCGGCTCAGGGGTCACATCAAAGAGTCGTCTTAATACCTACTTCCAATGCCCTCTCGCCTTGCTTCTTGGCCCGCCCGCATTGACGCTCCCTCACACTCTTTTCCAACGTCGGGCAATATGCTCGCCACGCCAAAGCTATTGTCGAGCCCTGCTCTGAGGCTATGGCTCCTCGTGTCAGCGGCCACACTATTTTCTTTGACGCTCCTTTCCTTTTACTGGGATTCTTTTCACGCGCCGCTTGCGTATGCTCAGTCCAAGGCGATAGAGTACTGTGATCTCTCCAAGTACGCACGCACTCCCACTATGACTCGTCTGCTTGGCACTAACCATCAAGCAAATAGAACCCCAGAGGTCCGCAACTGCTCCGATCCTTACCGGCGACCCGGATACCTGTACGTCCCGCAAAACAGGTCGACAAACTACAACCGGACCACCTATATACCGTACTCGAGCGACTTCCTCAACGCCGAGGACCCCGAAACAGCTAGCTACCCCACCCACGGAGACGAGGTCATCTTCAACTACACCGCGCCCGAGCCCGAGTTCCTCAACCTAAAGTCCAACCCGTCACAATGGATGCAAAAGGCCGTGAGGGAGAACCGGCGCCGCATCGGCGCCATGAATCTGTCATCAGATATCCAGAAGCCAGAGACGTTCCTCAGCATGAAGGACGATGCTGGGCTTGGCTGGCTCTGGGGACGACGGGTGGTCATGTTCAGCGATTCGGTTGAGCGATACATGACGCAGTTCTTTTGCGAAGAATTCGAAGGCGTCGCCAAGTTCCCCATCACACACGTCTCAGCAAGACAGGCCAAGGTCATCTGCGACGTGCCAGCCTTCAACCTCACCCTCGTCTACCTCCACTCGCCCGGATCCTTCACCTACAAGCCCAATTGGTGGTGGATAAAGCCCATGGAGTACGTCGCGTGGGAAGAGCGATGGGACAAGCATTGGAGGCCGCACGAGGAGCCCATCCAAGGACCCAACGGGCGGCCGGACCTGATTCTCTGGCAGAATGGGCTATGGGACCAGAGGGCCTTTGCGGAGGGCGGCAAGGCGAACCACGGCCCCAAGCATGTCATGGCCAAGATGGAACGGCAGATCCAGTGGCAGGAAGTCCGATTCGTGGCAGGGCGCATCAAGAAGATTGCGCAACGGCTGAACGACGAGTTCGGTGCGGGCGCGCCGATCATGTTCCGGTCCCTGACGACGCATCGGACGGGCGGCATGAAGAACACGATACTGCTAGATCTCGACCGTCTGGGGCGAGCCGTGGCGGAGGAGGCGGGCCACGAGATCTTTGAGTGGGCGCGCATCATCACGCTCTTTAGCCATCTATTCCAGGACGAGATCCACCCCGCAAAGGGCCCTGCGAGCTGGCTGTGGGGGAACATGGTGCTCGAGTACCTGGCGAGATCTGCCGGTGCGCAGGTCGGCGGGGAGTCTCGGGCGCCCTACTTTGACGGCTGGGATGCCTGCCATCCAGAGCTTCTGGGCTGGGGAGGGCGGTGATTGTGGTAAACATAAACAAAGTAATATTAGAATTTAATGCTTCAACGTCGTATGTTGAATACTGGTGTATTATGACGCGCGTTGGATAGATAGACTGCACTCAATGATGGCCTCGCTGTTACATCCCATCGAGGCGATCAGTATTTCCATGTCGATCAAGAGAATTTAGGTTTGGTATAGCACCGGCCGAAACAGCCCATATCTAATAGATTCCCTAGCCTGTTTGAAGTTGATATGGTGCACGTGCTGAAACGGCTTCGGTCTCAATCACGTACGTCATGATACCTGACTCTTGGAGGGCCTTTATTCTGTCCATGGAATGCACGACAATAGACGTTGGCAACCCGAGCTTAGGGCAAGCTATAAAGCTCCCGTAGCCCATCCCCCGGTAGTACCGTTTTACTCCCCGGTCTCTGACTCCCGCCTAGACGCTTAGAGGAGGCATCTATCTGGTATTAAAGAAGCCCATAATCATCAGATCTCGCAATCCGCGAGCCAGACAGTTTCGTCGATGCATTCAAATCATGGTTGCAAGGGGTAGATCCGCCGTCCAAGTTTTGGCAATGGCCAGCGGGATGTCCACTACTACCCTGTGAAGTTTAACAGTAAAAATGCAACTCTGTCGCTGCTTTGGCTTTTTTTTGCATGAAAGCTGGAAAAGGCTATGCATGGTGACTAAATAAAAGGTCTCGAAAACTGGGTACGGGAATAGGAAAACAGCCATCAAAGCAGTTCTACATACCTGCTTGGCGATCGCTTATACCAGATCAAGCTATTTATCAAAGACGGAAATACTGCCACATTAGTAAAGAAGGCGCTTTCTTTTCAAATCTTTGATGTCAACCTGATATCAAGGCAGTATAGATCAAACAACATCCACGTACGCCTCGATCCTCGCCAACCGCCATTCGCCTCAGCCTTGATCTTGAGAATGACGTTCTCTGTCTAGAGGACAGCCAACCTGGTCAGCTTGCAAACCCTCGACTATCTGTGGTCTTGCCCCCACCGCGTCGGTCGATCTTGCTCTTCAAACGCTTTCGAAAAGCCACGAAGTCACTGTTGATCTGCACGGCAGTCGGTTTGACGACGGGGACAAGGTCTCGGGTGAGATCTACCCACTCATCCCACTCTGCGGGCTCTGGTAGATTAGTAAGGCACCGGCATTTGTACCAAGGAAACTCACCCGCATAATATGTTGGTTGGGCAGGACAAGCTTCCGAGCTTTTGTGTATGCATGTATGTGCTCTGACGTAGTTCGCGCCTTATTGACGGGCTGAATACTTCGGGCCATGGTGCACTCGCTGTAATAGTCCATCGACATGCACCAACATCTCCTCTTTCGCGGAGTTCATGGACATGACGGAAATGCCGGGAAGCGTCTTCGGGGACATGGGTCAACGTCTGAGCAGAGACCGTTCCCCGGGTATCATGTCTTTGCGTCAACGTGGTTGCACTGACGCTCTTAGTGCCTATCTTCAACGACAAGCCTCGCTGAGTTGCGGCTGGAACCAGGTCTGAGGAGGCCGCGCGCATGTTTGAGCCGGTCGTTTGGTCTGTTGGGTGATCCTAGGCGGACTGCATATGGCGACCTCTTGGCCCGAAGGTAGTTGATGTGCCATAAAATATGATTCGTTTGTCGACGACATCCTATTTCGTGGTTGCATTCAGTTTTAAACTCGCGTGTCGGTACTCTGACACCTGGGAAAGACGCTCAGAATACACCCTCTTATCGCCGTCCACATATAGAGATACTTACCCAGAGGCCTTTCAGCGGCTGTCTGCTCGCAGTAGTGCTATACCAATGGCACAGAATAACACAAAGACGATTGGAATACTGGTGGCTAGCGCAGTCGCGTATTTAGTCCATTCGTCTCCCTCATATTGTCGTAAATCCCTGCTCCAATCAGGCATCGAGATGACATCTCCCTGCACCATCCAAGCAAGAGCAAAGATTACGATGAGAAAGGCCGTAAAGATAAACAGCCATAGGTTGTATAGCCCCTGCCTGAGGGTTTTGGAGAAGGAGGAGCGCCGCATTTCAGGGAGTTTCGGCGAGTATCTGTCCAAGGCGCACTTTTAGTTTCAACGCGATGTTTTGATCTCTGATCGGAGCAGCAGTTGGAGGGATTAGCAAAGAACCATCTTGATGTCATACCACAATGTTATATGCTGTTTGTGAGTACACGCAGGTTCCGGGACATGCGCCGGGGTAAACACCACGACTATAAGCACTAGTGTGTCTTGCGGGGCAAATGCGAGCCTAGATCCTGTCTGAGTGGATGATTTGTTCCTGCGGGCTGAGTGCTGCCTCGGTGCCCGGACTTGGTAGCTGGGTGAATGGAGCGCTGCGGCTCGAGATCGTTGCCGGAGGGGGAAGGTCACTATGCACAGCCACCCACGGATTCTGACGTTTCTACCTAGAGCCTGCTGACAACAAGTCCGCAAGGCTCACGTGTTCTTACCTGGTAATAGTAAGTGCCTAGTCCCCGTCGGTTCTCCAGATAGAATACCCTCGTCGCTCAACGGACGGCAGATTGTTGGTTCAGTGCAAGATGCATCCAGTCTGCGGTTGGTTGACTGTTTACGACTCCTTGGCCACAAGACACGAATCACGATACACTGCTGCCAAGTACCAGGTTAAGTATGTCAATCTGAAGATAACAATGAAAATTCAGGAACGTCCGGTATATAGGTCGAACTCATACGGTCGAAATTGAGGCATCTATTGGTCCACCGGCGTGTATGTACAACCCGCTATTGATCTACATTTACCTAAACTAGATATGTTCCGTCATTTCCACCAAACCTACAACAAAGAAATTCCGCCGCAATACAAAACTTGTCCTAACATGGAGATGCTCCGGCTTTTGCGTTACCATCTCCTGTCAAGCAAAATCTCTGGTCCTAAGGCTTGGCCACCTCAACATAACACAAGATCCAACCAAGGTCAACGTTGTTGGTGCTGATATAGGCGGCATTCTTCGAGCTGAAGTCTGTGCTTCCAGACTCAATGCCAAACTGGTCCTTGTACATCTGGCAGGTAACCTTGGTAGGGTCTACCTTTTGGCCGTCGGGGGTGACGCCTGCAAACTCTAGGCGCATGATTTGGTAGTCGACATGCGTGAGCTTGCCAAAGGGAACATCGATGAACTTGTGGTCGTTACGGTTGATGAGGAGGACCTTGGCGGATGGGACAGCTGAGGGCAGAGACGTTGCGGTAGAGGCGAGGGTTGTGAAGTGCATTGTGATATGAGGTTTTGAAGACTTTGAAAGGTGATGTAGTTTGATCCACGGTGTGTTTGTGTTACTGAGGTTGTTTGAGTTGAATCTGGCGAGGAAAGTCCCGTTCAAGGGCTACCTACAGATCTCTTTTATATCAAATCTTACATAGGTAAATATGTCTTCTTTGATCTGGTGTTTCCAGTGTTTAAATCTAGACAAAAAGACAGCCCCTTCTACCTTGGAGATCGGCAAGTTGACACATGATTGCTGACATCAGGAATACGCACCCGACGATGGTGATCTACCATTGAATTAGCTTTATGAGCCGGAGAACATGGGACCTACTAGCCTTGTCAGCCCGGCATCTGGGGCATGAGCAGAGCTTAGCGCAGACCAACTACCACTCATCGAACCAATGCTCCGCGTTTCAAGACAAATACGATCTCACATTCTGGCATGACAAAAGCTGAAGTCGGCGATTCCCTCATTTGGTGGAATAATATCACCTACGCGTGCTGATACTGTGAGTACTGGGCTTCGGGCTGCTGTAGAGTGTTTGCTTGCGAGAGCACCTGTGCCAGCATGCACATCCGTATTCCGCCTGACTTGACTCAGAGAGTACCAGCGAAAGAGGCAGTTTGGGTTCTCCGGATTAACTATCAATCCTTTCCGTCTTCCCTTTTCCCCCTTTTCTCTTCACATCCATCTTCCTTTTGCCTCGACCATGAAGCATATCGATGTGCCTGGGCCCCATTGATTCCTAACAGAACTTGAACAACGATCATCTCATTTCCCCTTTGGTTGTATGAACTGTCTTTGCACTCTATTCTTCTTTCATTCCATAGAGTACTTGATAGTGAATGCTAACACGTCTGTACGCACAGAGTGCTTCTGCAAGCCCGTGTCCAGTGCCGGGCTAGGAAACGATGGACAACCAGAATCGGCCTGCCCCTACACAGCGACCCACTATCAACACATATGCACTGAGCCACGACCACCAGTGTCCCACGACTCCGTCAACATTCCCCCAGCCGGTCTTCCAGCCTACTTCAAGTCTACGAGACGATGGTACACACAGTCAAACCCCGGGGATTACTGATCCCAACGCCGCCCTTGTTCGCCAGTTCTCCCACCAGAACCTCGCTGAAGACGCAACCCCAATGCCGCCGCCGATATCAGTTGCTGCGAGAGTCTTCGTGCAAGCCCCCGAGCGAGACCCAGACAAGTACGGTCCGACCGCCAACAACAATCAGAAGAAGTGTTCCCAATTGGCCGCCGATTTCTTCAAAGACAGCGTGAAGCGGGCTCGAGAGAGGAGCCAGAGGTACGCAATCCTGTTAGCACGCTGTGACGATTACGCAGTTCGATCAAGAATCTCTCATACTAACATTTCTTTCTCTAGACAAAGCGAGATGGAAAGAAAACTAGGGGAGGCGAATGATTCACCTTCACGGCGACAACAGATTTGGACCTCTACCGGGCGCAAAGAGGGGCAATACCTTCGGTTCTTGCGAACCAAGGATAAACCACAGAACTACCAAATAATCAAGGTTATTGGTAAGGGCGCCTATGGTGAAGTCAAGCTGGTACAGAAAAAGACAGACGGCCAGGTCTACGCACTCAAGTCGCTCACCAAAACAGAGATGCTTGAGAGAGATCAACTTGCACACGTTCGGTCGGAGCGAGATATCTTGGCTGAGGCCGAGAGTCCGTGGGTTGTCAAGCTCTTTACTACCTTCCAAGACTCGCATTTTCTCTATATGCTGATGGAGTTCCTACCGGGTGGCGATTTGATGACTATGCTCATTAGATACGAAATCTTCTCGGAAGACATTACCCGGTTTTATATGGCTGAATGCATTTTAGCCATCAAGACTGTTCATGCATTGGGCTTCATCCATCGGTATGTCGCGCCCAAACATAGGTTTCGTCACTGATGCCCTTCAGAGATATCAAGCCGGATAATATTCTCCTTGACCGTGGTGGCCATGTCAAATTGACGGACTCTGGTCTCTCGACTGGTTTCCATCGTCTACATAACAAGAGCTACTACCAGCAGCTACTCCAAGGAAAGCCGAACAAGCCACGAGACCGGACTTCAATTGCGATTGACCAAATCAACCTCACTGTTAGCAACCGATCGCAGATCAACGAGTGGCGGCGGTCAAGAAGATTGATTGCCTACTCCACGGTCGGAACCCCAGACTACATTGCGCCCGAGATCTTTACTAGTCAAGGATACTCGTTCAGCTGCGATTGGTGGTCTCTTGGTACCATCATGTTTGAGTGCTTAGTGGGGTGGCCTCCATTCTGCGCTGAGGACCGCCATGATACGTATCGAAGAATCGTGAATTGGAGTCAAACATTATACTTTCCCGATGATATCCAGTTGGGTCAAGAAGCCGAACATTTAATCCGAAGGTGAGATGGAGTTCTAGATTTCTTAGACCATATATAATACTGACAGCTCAGCCTGGTTTGCAGTCCTGAGAACCGACTCGGACGCGGCGGTGCGCAGGACCTCAAAGCACATCCCTTCTTCCACGGCGTTCAGTTTGACCAGCTGCGCCGAATTAGGGCGCCATTTGAGCCACGGTTGACCTCCAGCATCGATACCACGTATTTCCCCACCGACGAGATCAACCAGACCGGAAATGCCGCCCTGCTCATGACCCAGGGATCGCAGGCGCCACCAGATGAGTCGCTTCAGATGAGTTTGCCTTTCATCGGCTACACGTTCAAGCGATTCGACAACAACTTCAGGTGACGGATGTTAAAGAAGAGTGGGAACCTTTTGCCTCGGCGTCCTGTTATTGTTCAACAGTAACACTGCTCCATTCTGCTTCGACCAATGCGCTCAGAATCTCGGACTAAAAATATCCTGTTTCAGACCGGCATGGGGAAATAGGGAAAGAATAGCCATAAATAATGAATATTTGTATAAGAATTGTATAATGAACATTGACAGCTCATTGACCCAGGAGGTATGTTGAGCTCTCACTCCACAGGTTCCTACTGGTAAAGCTTGATCGAATTGAACAGCCAGTACGCCTCCTTGAACGCCTGAGGGCTGTTGGTGACATAGGAGTCACAAGTCTTTGCCTTGGTAGAAGTCCTGCACTCTCCGTTCCAAGTATTCTGGTCAATATTGTCTCCGCAGAACGCCGTGTTGATGATCTGGCTCATTGTTAGTGTCTGCCAGTTCTCCAGAGACTGGGTACTTACGATGGTGAGTCCTTTGAAGTAGGCGCCGACATCACAGCTCGCGCCGCTGATAAACTGAGAGGCGGGTTTGCCCCATTTGGTAGGGTCAGGCTTTCCGTCTTTGATATCTGCGGGGATGTTCTGACGCTTCCACCAGTAGAGCTTGAGGGCATCTGCCTCGAGCCAGGTTGCGTAGACGCCGCCCTTGCCCTTGTTGAAAGCCGATCCGTATGAATCAGCGCTCATTGTGTTGCCGCATCCGTCACTGAGAACCGGGTTAGCTTGATAGCCGCTGAGCCTTGGGATTCGGGAGACTGACAAGTTTTGGCCATCCTCGCACTGATCAGACTCTGTGCCGCCGTTGTTGCAGTTGGGTCTCTCGTCAAGCCCACCGATCTTGGTGAACGAGCACTTGCCGCATGTGTGCAGAGAAACAACATTCTGGTTCCAGTCGTTGATGCCTTCGATGATATCAATCTCTCCGACAGGGTCCTCATCAAAGTTGTATGACCAGCTGCGATGAAGAGTCAGCTTTACTTTTCTATCTGGACCAAGTGTATCAGTTCCATCTTACAAGGACGGCCAGACGCCGCAGCCAGCAGGCATGTGCTCAATGTCGGCGATGAGAATGCCCGAGCTCCAAGTGGTCTTGGACTCTAGACGAACGCTGTCCCTACCGTGAATCGTCTTGCTCTTGCCACGGAGCTTGGCCTTGTTTGTGGAGTCTACGCCGATATAGACTTGGTGGTTGGATGTCTTTGTAAGGCCGGAAGAGATGGCTTTGCTCTTGCTCAAGTAGTTGACTGATCCGTTGGTAGGGTCGCCTTGGTAGGCAGGATCAATGCTGTTGAAATAAGCAGCCTTTCAAGTCAGCTATGTTCAGCTCTTGCCCACGCTTCTATCACTGACATCTCGGAAGTTGAACTGATCGAAAAAGTTGGTCGAGTCGTAGGTGGTTTTGAGAGAGAACGTTTTGCAGGTTGTTTGATGACCAGAGGCGGCCGCCAGCATCAATGACATCCAGAGCTTGTGCATAATGAAGGTTGGTTGGTCGATGGGTAGTGAATGTTCACATTTCAGCGGCAAGGCTAGCTTTTAAAGCAAGGCCAAAGCACCCATCGTCGGGTCATCTTCCCACTATTCTCTTATAGTCATTAGATCTAGACTGTTCCTTTAGACCCTTTGCTTGAAACAACCTAATTCCAATATTCTACCCCTTGTCATGCACGTGCTCTGCCTGTCCGAGCGAGCCTATCCGAGTGGTTCTTCTGCCTAGATAGTTAGTGCTTATGTCTAACGGGGCTGAGCGATCCTTTGGAATGAGAGTCATACGATGCACGACCAAGTGGAGAGCGAGGTTTCATTTTGTCTTGCCTTTTCCCCTCAAGTTATCACGCCAAGAGCAAATACATTCGCTGCGTGTTTTGTATCTGCCTCTTAGGTTGCCAAAGAACCGGTCTAGCGACGCTCAAGATTGGTGAGATTGGACTGGACGTAGGCGGCATCTCAACCAAGCTAGGCTCGGTTCTCCCGACTAACGCAGAAGTAGGGCTAGCGAGTGGCGAGGAAGCGTTTTGTAGACCGTACTAGAATGTCTGCTCGCTCGGGCCCTTTCTCCCCAAATGGGCTACGAGGCGTCTGAGCCTCATAGAGATACTTTACAGACGAGGCCAGATTAGCAACCCGGAGACGTCGATGCGGTTCCAACCAGAATCAACCTCTCACTCACAGAGAGCGGCCAGAGACTTCCAAACTCATCCACGTCATTTCCGAAGAATCTGGAAGATTGGGCGACCGTGTTCTTCAAGAAACCACTATATAGTTGCGCCCTCGCCCGGCGCTTTCACCTCTTCTTTCTTTCTTTCTTTCTCTTCATCCCGGTGCATGGGTGTCTTCCTACGCTATGAGGCTATAGAACGAGAGACGAATTCAGCGGATTGCAAACCTTTATAGGCCCTCCTCATCAAGCCTTGTAGTAATCATGGAATTTTTAGAACCCTTTGATCCGTCTAGAGGAATGCTTCCATCTCATGATGGATTATCGTTTTATCGTTGCTGAGTAAGGGTCTTGACGCTGATGATCACAGGAAGATGTGCCTACTCGCCATTGGATGGCTGCTTTTCGAAGAAGGTTGACAAGCAGGTCGTCCTAGCCTCCATGATGTCCATTATCCGTGTAATAGAGAGGGTTGACAGACGACAACCCCCAAAGTCTACCGCACTTGAGTTAGGTTGTGCTCGACAACGCTGATACATGCGGCCAATCCCACCATGTTTCTTGTCCGGGTCTTTCATGAGATAGTGTTCACCGTAAATGATTGGATAGCAGAGTTCAAGCGAAAACAACCCGACTAGATATCATTGTCTGCTTCTATGCAGCCTTCTCCGGCTAGATATTCTCTCGAGATTGACGCTTCTACATCTACACAGCTCTCTCTCGATCAATTCCCTAGTAATTGTATTTAGTTTCCGATAACTAGATATTTAATGCATTCTGTCTTAAGCCGGGTAGTTATATCCTTGATTCATCTGATACCTCGGAGATTTCACTTCGTAAGTATCTCGAGAGTGTCGTTATTCAGCTTATGTTTGTTTGCCTTCGGGCAGATGAGGATTCTTGTGTGGCGATCAAGACAGAAACATTAGCTCAGTTCATCTCACGAGACAAACAAATGACTTCCGGGAAGCACGTGTCGAGTCAGTACTGTATTGTTCCTTTTTTAATATGCTGCGTTGAGCAAAACAGAAATGCAGATCGCCAACACACTCTATTTGCGAACTGGTACAGTTACAGAGCCCTGCTATCGATCCAACGAACATGACCAAACTTGCCCTCAGGAGTTGAAAACACATCACGGGGGCTTTTATAAGGAGCAACCTCGGAATCAGTCAGAACAAGAGTGATGTTGCTCAATACCTCGGCAGTCTTGTTGTAACCCGGACCGTAGTCCTTCCACGTAGCCATGAAGGTGTAGTTATCAAAATTAGGCTTATCCTTTCCCCATTTGATGTAGCCAGCAGGGTTGATGCTGGCGTCAAAGTAGGACTTCATGAAGATGGAACGATGCTGCGAGTTCCAGGGTCTTCCGAGAGGGCATTTGCCCACAATCTCCTTGGCAATGGTAGAGTTTGATGCGATGAGCTGTGAGCGGTTGATATAGACACCGTACTTGTTGGCAAAGGTGGTGTTTGTGCCTTTCCAAGCGGTAATGCCACCGCCGCAGTTCCGGAGCGAGAGTGTTGACTGTTGGATATAAGCCGTACCGAACCCATACAGAAAGTCGGTTTGCCCAGCAATGACGTTGTCATAGAAGTAGGCATTTCCAAGCTTTCCCACATAGACCTTTAACACGCGAGCATTAGCAAAAGACGATATACCGCAGATCCACGCAGGTACTTACGGTATCTTGCCAGCTGTAGAAGCCGCATGAATAGAACCCAGCATTAGCTCGGCTCACCCCCACCGCATGCGCCGGACCGTTTGCGTACGGGGCAAACTCATTACGAAAGTCAATGTTGTAAGCCCGGAAATCAGTGCATCCGAAGGGAGTGCCGGCCGGGACCGGAAACCCTGTCGGCCCGGAGCCGGTCAGAGTAGCATCGAGAGTAGGACCGACTGTCAAGACTCCGGTGTACACATTGTCGGTGAAGGTGGCGTTGTAGTTGGCCGAGTTCCACCAGATCTGAACGTCGTTTTGGGCAGATGTGTCGACGTCAATGTCCGAGTATAATTCGTGATGCTTCGGTTTGCTCGACATGCCGATCAAGTGGAGGGGGCCGCTTCGCGTCACATTGAGCTGCTCTGTGTAGTTGCCTGGCGCAATAAGGATATGCCCAGGAGTGGTGGTGTTGCCGAGAGAGTCGATAGCATCCTGGATCGAATCGAATTTCGCCTTTGGGTCATCCTTGGCGACGTATAGAGTACCTCGAGGGCATCCGTCGGTGGGATCATGCGTCTTTCTCTGGCATTTATCGTACGTGGTGACAGGGCCTTTGGGGTTGTCGGCAAGCGAGGCTTGGAACAGAGTGGCCACGACAAGCGTAGCTTTCAGCATAAAAGGTATCATCTTGTGCGAAAGCGAAATTGAACAATATTCTGCTATTCGAGAATGAGGGCCTCAGAAACTTGGCATCCCTCGATATGAGGATAAGGAGGTTCTGTTCTCTTGAATAACAACTATAGAAAGTCGAAGTTCTTCCACCCCAGGTAGTCATATACCGGATGATCCCCCATATTACTCCACAAATCACCGCTTCGGATAAGACCCAAACTTAGCTGGTCGGAACGGCAACTTCCCACCAAGCGGAATCGGAGCGGAAAAGGAAACCCCGGGCAAGGATCGGGTGTGCTCTGAATCCCCATTTCCATCCGGGGATCCTTGTGATCCAACTGCGGGGGATTTGCGGGCTATTTGGCAAATTGGATCTGCAGGGAAGTCCCGAGATGCGCTTAGTAGGGTTCATTTGAGGATCAATGCCGAACATGAACGTTTCTCCGGCATTTTCCTACCAATGCCGAGGCTGACGATCCCCCCTGCCGCTCTAGTTAACTAGGCCGAAAGACTCGACGCAAAAGTTTTGCTGGCAAGTGAGTGCAGACAAGACGCAATCTTTGGTGTTCGTTCCTAGATTGTGATGCTGAAACATATAAATAAGCTTGACATATTACTGGGAGACTCAAAGATGGCGTCGGGGAATTCTGGCTTGGTTTGGAGCGAGCTATGATACTTATTGTTGATATGTTCTCGAATCTCCTCGATAATGTTACGTTCCCCGAATGTCGGTCGTGTTGACGATCTTGCTATCGGGTAGACATAAAGGCCCGATAACGTTATTCTACTAGTGATGATCAGATGGCAGATAGACAGCGAGGAGCGGCCACCTGTTGTACGGCAAATAGGCCCTGATCAGATCCCCCTCTAGCATGGGGCCCCCTACCTTGTGCGGTACTGGTGTCTTGATCTAACCGACACCACTCAGTGCTAATAAAGGTTACCACTAAAGATCCCTGTGGGAAGAAGCCTTTAGTGTAAAGGTAATAATCAAAGAGTCCCTTTTCCAGCTTCAGAGGTCCGTCTCAGCCCGGACGGGTAGATAGTATCGAACTTTGACAGTCTTTAGCCTAGGCATCACGAGAAAACACCATGGCTCTTTTTTCCGAAACGATAATATCTTTTCATTCTATATTTAATGCTCTTGACAGATGCAATTATATAGGAAACATGCAAATTATGCAGAAAGCGACATGTGCATCGCGGTCCACTTGGAAAGAGCATGCACAACCAGACAGCCTCAATCCACTCTAGAATTTGTAATTGCCACCAAAAGCCTCACTCCTGACTTGTGGTAAAGCATCGCCAGGCTTGATCCAGTTAGTATTCTGGTTGAAGTTGCTAAGCTCATGGTCATTGGTACTGACATCATTTACCATCACGTCGTCGGCATAGGGCCTCCAAAAGTCCTTCTTCCCCTGGAACAGTCGAACGACCCATCCAGGGAGAAGGCCTCCAGGGATTCTCCAAGTCCAAGGATCCTTTTGGTCTTTGTTGGCAGCCGTCAGCTTGCCCATCGAGAGTGTCTCGATGGCCCAAACAAGACTCTGGATGATGATGTAGCTGCAGATTCCAGCAATCATGCCGTCGGCGATGGAATATGTAAAGGGCATGATGGAGATGGTCAGAAACGCTGGAATAGCATCACCCATGTATCGCCAGTTGATGTCGACGACGGCTCGAAGCATCATGGATCCGATCAGGATCAACACACAGCCCGTAGCCCATGGAGGGATAGATGCAAAGATGGGTGCGAAAAAGACCGAGACAAGAAAACATAAACCCGTCACCATGGCTGTGATTCCTGTTTTGCCGCCCTCGCCAATACCAGCACCACTCTCGATAAAGGCTGTCACGGATGATGTGCCAAAGACCGAGCCAATTGTGATGCTGATGGAGTCGACCAGATACGCAACGGCCGAGCCCTCGAAATCCTGGGTATGCTCATCGATCAGATCCGCAAATCGGGCCATGGAGTAGAGCGTGCCAGTGCAGTCGAGGATATCGACGTATAAGAAGGTGACGAGAGCGCGGCCGAATTGAGCACTGTATGCGCTTATGTCCCACCTTTGCACAGCAAGGATCCTGGTGATGGGATGGAAATCAACCACCTTTTTGAAAAAGTTGAAGGAATCGTCGCCGATGGGAGTGTCGGGGAAAACGGTGATGGAGGTTCCGCGGGGCCAAGAGGCTATCGACACGACCAGGATGCCGATGAGGATGGCACCTTTGACGCGGAACATGGTGAGAACGACAGTCAGAATACCACCGCAGAATATTCCAAGCCAAAGCGTAGGATTCTGCATCTTGCGCGAGCCAGGGCATGTACCGTCTTCCAGGCGATCAGTGGGAGGACAGCCAGCGAGCTCAAGCGGAGTGGCTATGGCTCCGGTGATAAGACCGATACCCTCGCCGTATGTGAGTCCAATGATGGTCAGGAAGAGGCCGATGCCAGCACCGGTCGCAAGCTTGATGGATCTTGGGATAGCTCGAGCTAGCCATTGTCGAAGACCGAGGAGGGTAAGGCCAAAGAAGATGAGGCCTTCGACGAAGATGGCTGTCATGGCCACATCGTAGGGGACGGGGCCAGAACCATGGAAACCAACGACCTTGTAGAAATCAATGTTAGCGAGGTATGTCGAGAGAGGGAAGGCCACAAACGTCGTAGGCGAGATAGGCGTTCAGACCCATTCCGCAGCTGATTCCGACTGGCCTGGTAGATGTTAGATCAGCAGTCAACGTGTAGGATGCCAATGGTCACGCACATATTGGCGAAAGCACCGAGGGAGAAGGTCGCCAGAGCCGAGATGGCAGCGGTGGCCGTCACCAGGTCGCGCTTGACCTCATTCTTGCACAGGAGATAGTCGGGATCTTGTGTACATATGGGGTCCTCGGAAGTCGAGTTGCAGACACAGGTACCGCCGCTGTCGGCGACGATGCTGGCGTTGACAGCCAAGATGTAGGCCATGGCAAAGAACGAGATGACTCCGGCGCGTATTTCCGTGGTGAAGCAAGATCCATGGCGTTCGCGGGGCTATGTTTGGTCGAGTCAGCGCAATCCTCGTGCCTGAGCTGCCTCTGAAGCAGCAAACTTACATGGCCAGATCCCTCGAGCTGGAACCAGCGGCCAAAGGGACCGACAGCAACACCATCATTGATCTTTGTAATCCAAGTCATGATTAGAGTTGCAACTTTAATGCGTCAAAAGAAAGAAAGCCAAGCTGAGAAAGAGAGACGAGAGCTACCAGAGCCTACAAATTTACGTGGCGCTGACCTGGCAGGAATCAGCATCTCGGCATGGTATAAGTAGCAAATGCCGATAGCGTCGCAGGTAGGAGGCCAGGGGCGCTGCTGTGACAGTTTAGGCAGCTGGGAAAAGGTGCCTCTACTTTGCCATCGAGGTACAGGGGCAACATGCAAGCAGTTGGTTCCAAGTTTTGCCCAAGGATCCATCCGTCTTGGGAAGCATCGCGGGTATTTTCCTGGGCCTGGCCTAGCAGGGATGGCTTGGAAGCTGTGTTTGGAGTCGCATAATGGCGTTGTCACGTTGCTAAGACTGCCGTCGGATAGCGCAAGACTTGGTAAGATGAGGCGCCCAATTGGACATGGCCTGTGCTGGTAAGGTTTGGCTGGTTCGTTAGAGATCCGGAGTCAAACAATGCATAATGCTGGACCAGGATGAGGTTATCTACTGCCTCTACGTAATAGTAGATTATGCCCAAGTCCAAGCCCGGCTGCCCGGTACCCAGTCTGCCCGGTACCCAGTCTGCTCGAGATGCCCAGCCCTTGGACACTGGCCCTACAGAATGCCACCTGCAAGGCCCGAGCACGGCGTGGTTCAGGGTCCTATCTCAACCCGCGGATCATCGCCCGGGCCCAGCCACCAGGATCATCCCCACACCCTCAAGCCCTTAGCCCGAGCCAAAGTCAGTGCCCAACCCTGTATCAGTTCCAACCGGCGAGGCGGTTGTGCCCCTTGTCATCACCCGAATGTATCTGGACGCATGAAGAATCGACGACCCCTTGCATCCAGCGTCCGGAGACGTTGGGGACGGCATTTATCTACTGCGTAACCATTCATTATATCATTACACTTGTCTGCTAAGTCCTCGGTCCAGACTAACTACCCTACAAATTTCTGCCGCTCATCTTGCCCCATTCTCTTTGCTGTGCTACCTGGTGAGCTATCTATCCCCCTCACGTATTCTCTTCGCAATTCCCAGCATGGCGGCCGAGGCCGATCACGTCCTGCTTCGGCCATTGAACGACGTGATGAGATGGGCCAAACTTGCAAAGTCGGATGCAGCTATATCCACAGACGATGAGCAGCTCAGGACCCTTACCCTTATCAATCGGTCGGCAAAAGCTCTGTACCGCGAGGGTGATCGCGCCCTGAGACGTCTAACGCCTTTGCTCGTTAATGTGTCTCCAGAATTGAGCGATTATCTGAAAGACCTCACGCTGCGGAACAGTGAGACCCCCGTTTCACCATGTTCTCATTCATCTCTGACACTCAGCAGACGATGTCAACGCCCAGGTCCGAGCCATTGATACCATTCTCTACGATTTTGAGGATTACATTGAATTCGATACTTTTGAAAAGTCCAAGTTTGATGACCTTCAGATAGCAACAAGAGACTTGGCCATTCTGCTTGTGGACAAGATCACCAGGTTCACCACAGAGTCGGTTCTTGACCAACCATCCACAGGATTCCCTCCCCTATCTCCGTCGCGGCCTGGCTCTCAACTCTCAACGCGTCCTGCAGGCGGTGTCCTCACTTCGGTTTCTGCGCCAAGCAGACTCCAGAGAAGACCTTCGCAGACCACAGACTCAGGACCCTGCCTTGACTCCTTTAGCTTCGGGCATTCCAAGAAGCCCCTGGCTCATCCACCAGCTTCGCCAGTCTCGCCAGCTTCCGTGCCATTCTCGCGCCAGCCAAGAATCCCTGAGACGGACGCCAAGCAAGACTACTTTAGACCTCTTCACCGTGAGCCGAGCCAGGCCGAGATGCTCGTCATTGCTTCCCAAGGGCTTGAGATTCAAAACCTGACGCCTCCGAGCTCATTGGTTCTCTCCTCAAGCCCCGTGAGCCATCAGAGTCCGAGAAGCTTTATCATTCGAGACTCGGCTGGCTACAACTTCATCGAAAGTCCTCCGCCGTCCTCCTTTGTCTCGGAGCACGAGTACACCGAGCGACCGGCGCCATCTGGTAATCTGGATCACATATCCCCGGAAAGCAACTATCGCACATTCAGTTTGAACGATCATCAAAATCACAAGAAGTATCATTATCCAGTTGATGGCCAGCGGGGGCAGTATGGCACGTTCACCCATATCCAAGCCACAGGGTCATCAACTCAGTCCAGCGACGGGACAGCTCTCCGAGCTTGTTCAGTCTCGTCAAGCATGTCAAAAACAACAGACTCGTATTCTATACGCAGCACGCAAGGACCGAGAAAGCCTAGCGACATTACCTCTGATAGTTCTCTCTGCATCATGGGGGGACTCTGCAAGGGCGCTCGAGCATTTGCTTCTGGGGGTCCTGGCCGCGCAATCAGAAAGGTCGGCGGCTCGGAAAGCGTAACGGGATCCAAGGAAAAGTATTCACAAGAGATGCTGTTTGGGCAGATGCTCGCAACGTCGACAGAGCCCTTTTCCGAACCAGCAGCACAATGCCTCAATTGCGAGTACAAGACGCCCTACCCGCAGTTGACTCTGGACATGGACAAGGACCGTGAGTATGCCGCCGTTCGTTGGGATAAGTGCAGCTTCTGAATAACTATTGCAGCATTGGTCAACCAGTATGCCAGAGGTATCGTTTATCGTTCTCGTTTCCTCTTCAAATCACATCTGGCGGTTCGGGGCGTAAATTCAATCTACTTTGGCTGCGTCTTTTGTGACAAGGCCAAGTCAACCTGCACTGAAGGAGACGCGACTGTTTTCCAGACCGTCGACCTACTGTTTCGCCATCTTTCTCGACACACTCGTCCACTACCACACGTCACAGGGGTTACCGTCGTCTACGACAATGAAGTAAGCTCAAAGGGAAGCCAAGACTTTGATTTGTACATTCCCGAGTCCAGTCCTACAGTCCCTCTCGACTTATCAGCAGACGAGCTCGAGATAATCAAGGCGTTGCCCTCTGGACGAGCAACGAAGGACCACCTCCGCCGGCGCAACGAAAAGCCGCAAGCAAGGCCAGACGCGGTGTCAGAGGTCTTGCAGTTCATGGCGGGTGCCAACATACTGGGAGTCGAGTATCCCGAGAAGTGGAAGGGCAAATGGTGTCAGGGGTGGCATGACGGAGCCTTTGGCACGTTTCCGAGCAAGATAATTCACTTGGACCTGCCTTCTCGGGCCAATATCACGTCTTTAGAAAGGAGTCCTAGGTCTGGGGTGGCAAGGTGGAAGTTTGAAGCGAAAAAGAACCCGCCGGGGTGGTTATCGTTTTCAAAAGGCGACACCATCCATAACCTGGCCTGTAAGTTTTCCCTGTTACTTTACTAACCCATGCTTGACCTGGGAGAATGCTTACACGTTTCTACAGGGGACGATCCTCACGCCTGGCTGTGGAGCGGATCCAATTCCCGGGGACAAACAGGGTATTTCCCCAAATCTCACATCGCGATAGAGTCCATCGAGGATGGGTCACTGCAGAGCACGCGTCGCAAGCGATCGGGGGAAAAGTCCAGGCTCGCTTCCATGTTCAGCAAGGCAAAGTAAAAGCCGGAGCGGGGTTGCTGCAGATGCCTTGTCGCTTCAGGGGAGTTGCCAGGAGGTTATCAAAAGGTTACATCGGGGGATTCCCTTTGACTTGAAGGGGCAGGTCACATGAGACGGGTTTCGGATTTGTTTCGGCCGTGGAGGGCGGCGAATTCTCATCATCTTGTAACGGATACGATCGATCTGTGACGAGTAATCTTTTCATGGAATACTACATGTCATGAAAGTGACATGGTTGCAGAGATATATGACACTATTTTGATGGAAAGCATGACCGCTGTTTGGGATGTGTCGGAGAGCTTGGACGGTTCAACTAAATTGTCAAACAGCCGGGGTCTGTACTTGTTATTATTCCATAATGGTTGAAAAGACAGTACACAAATTCTGGTTTGGGCATGTATGTAGCGTAGTAGTTGGGTGAGTTAGAGTCCCAGTCGAGCTCTTTACCCTCACTTGCCAGGCCGTGCATTCTTGGCATCACCCTAGACCTCCGTCAACAAGGAACAAGCTGAGGTGCCTACGAGATGCCCTTGGCCTCTTCCGCTTCCAGCCTATAAAGTAGGTTTTTACTAGGTCTTTCCGAATCACGGGCTTATTAAATAGAAGAGATTGGACTTAGTCTTGCTATTGACGGCTGCCAAACCTCGCAGATTTGTGTAAAACCTGTGGGTGGTATTGGTTAAAGCCCGGTTTCAACAGACTGTATGGATATCACTGTTGTTATGGGTGCGATTCAAGGTAATTTCAAAAAGTTTTCAAAAACAACAAGATATCTGACTTGAAAGACACGAGAAGAACCCTTGTTCTTTGATATTGTGGTAGAAAATCCCTGTTTGATAGAGAAAAGGCATATAGAATAGGACAGGAAACAAGACCTGCTGACAAGTTTCGAAAACTCTAAGGAACAATTCGACGTGGTTGCTGGTACAGATACTGAAGAACTCAACACCTAATCTCATAGTGTAGCATAAGGTCTCCTTGATTAATTTGATACTTTTTTCTTTACCATGGTCATATCAAGAATCAACAGATAAAGTGTGACGTCGTAAGCAGACCCGCTCTGACTTTCTTTTTTTATTTCTTTTTAAATATATATTCATGTAACTATTGCTTGCCTTAATTCCTCCCATTCATCACAGCAGCTCGAGTCGTGGTTCCTGGTGGGGGTCACCTCTGCCGCCGATTCATGTCACTCAAGGAAATTCAATCACGAGGCACGATGTAGATTCCCAGACCCTTAACTCAGTAGCAGAAAGAATACGCGAGATTTTGATCCTAACCCGCATATGCCCGGTTTTCCGCGAAACCTGTCTCATACTGCCAGATGTGGATGGCCTCGCTTTTGACACTTATGTCTCACCTCGCAAGACCCGATTGGTAAAATCGATACGGCGATACAGCTCATGACATTCCCAAAAGCGTACAGATGCCTCAGAAGCCCTCTCTACCCTTGTGTCTTGGTGTGAGCATGTCATCATATCTTGCGTAAGCCTTGCTGTTTGCCTGGCAATCTGTAGGTAAGGTAACGGCCTAGTTTTCCAGAGTATCACTGCAAGACTCTAAGTGACCCCCCACATCGCCGTAAAAGACTTACAAACTTCCAACCCGTGTCCCCTTGAGCAGGTTTGCAGGCTCCGGCCCCGCTGGTGGAGGGGTTCATAGTGGCAGACTGGCAGTCGACTACCGAGTCCCACGAAACCGTCCGCCAAGGCGATAATGCATATGGGACCGAGGAATAGACCGTTTTAATCGCGTTGAAGTCTGTTGGTCCCACGAAATGACGTCTTATGTCTTAAGACGTCTCAGAAGCGGACCGGGCCGTCTATGCAGCAAGATATGCTTTTCGAGCTGCCTGTATAGAGCTTGCCGATACGAAGCCCCGTTGCCTAATTTGCATATCATGAGGCGTTCTGCAGCAAATGTAACCCACAAATCAATGGAAAGGTTAGCAATTGGGGTAGGCACCTTCGACCTCTTCATGGAGAGGGGCTTACTCTTCACCCCGCGTTCACAGCTGTAGGAACATCTCCTATAGGCAAAACGCCATTTCCTCGTTCCACTGAGAAAGTTGACGGCATGTACACCATACAATGCAAGACTAGCAACATGGGTTTGAGTAATTCATTGCGTAAAGAGTAGAGGCAGTCCAAAGAGAATAACGGCAGATCTAGCAGTTTGTTCTTCTCGAGTATGAAGTGGCATGAGTAACCCTTTTGTACAAGCAAGCAATGGGCCAACCTGTGTCGACGATTTGCCGGATGGCATACATCAAAGTCAACGGGACAGCAACGCAATCCCCGTTGAAGCAGCACTTGTGATTGTTTGTGCCGTTGTTGTACCCGTCCTGCACGCTGACTCTGCCGTATCTCGGCCAAGAAGCACCAGAATTGATCCACCATGACGAGTAGAGGACCCTTCGTGCTGCAGTGTGACCTGACCTCAAAGCTGTAAGGTTTCTAAAGTCATCTAGATAGGCAAAGGCCATGCTTTGTCATGCCAGAGGTCTATCAAGGGATTTTGGGTATAAGTAGAACTCTCGGTCTCGTCTTTTGCTGTGTCTTCTTTCTTTTTCATCGCCCTGACAATCATCAATACCATCAAAATCAATCATCAATCCTACTCTTCTTCTTCGATTACCTTCAACATGCCTGAAGTGAGTCCAACTCATTCGGCAATACCACACTAAAAGCACAGTCGCTAATGGGGCACAGCAACCGGTCCAGCAGTCAGTTCACGTCAAACCAAACTCCTTTGAAATCAAGGGCCTTGGAGAGTGCGTTCAAGTCCCTGTTGACCGATCACTGATTCACGACTAACTCATAGTTCTCACTTTGTAGATATCTGGAGGAGGTTGTTGGGCACCCTGTCGTCTCCACAATGTCTCTGCCCCCAATCTTCTTCTTCGTGTAAGTAAACGATGAAATCTTTTTTAATTACCCCCTAAAGTGTTTGGGGTTATTAACACGTATCTGTAACTTAGGACAACCCCGGAGATCGTGGAGAAGATCAGGGCAAAGTACAGCGACCAGGCTACCATCACTGTCCGGGAGATTGAAGCCTAGTAATTCTTGGGAACCTTTCGTCCTGTGGGCATGCGCGGGGCTCGTCAGAGCATCACTTCCACTCATTTTAAACAGATGGCTGTGTCTTAGTACAGGGATAAATCAGGGTTAGTGAGGCAGGCAAGCTCTGGAAGCCTCTATTTTCCTTTATGAAACCATGCGGCAGGAATGGATCTGCAAGTCAAACATCTTTTCAGTCTGGTGTTCCTCTGTTATGGTTAACGTTAGTCTTCTATGATGCTATCGAGTCCCATGGGGCTACAAAAATATGAAATGTCTCTTCTCTAACTGGCGTGACTAGGTCCCTATTACTCTACACGCCTCCATCACACGACTGGTTATCAAGATTCACAGTAACGCTTTGCCTTGGGCATCTTCTCCAACTATATGAACATTGCCACCACTTACGCCCCCATGTATGTAAATCTAGATGGTAGCCCTCGGGCTGATTTCGATCAGAATGTACGAGCCCCCCCAAGCTTCTTGCCACAGCTTAAGTAATTATATGCACTATCTCCCCTGGAGACAGCAATACCCCTACCAACGAGCCATGATCATGTCACTGCCATGGTGGGATCTTGTGGATTATACCGACAGACCATTGAGCCACATGGTCTGTGCAATGAGTAGATCATGCAGAGGATATGCCAAAACTTCATAGCTTCTAGGACCGGCCATTGTCGTCTGTAGGGTTCAAAGGCCTCCTCTCTTCATCAACGAGTGCTGTTGGCTCTACTGGCGCCTTCTTCTGCAGGCTTACCCAGACAGCCGCTCCAATAATCAGAGCGCTGCCAAGGATGCTCGCGGGTGGTGGCGTAGTGCCCCAAACGATACGCTCAATTATCAGCGCAAACACCATTTGGATGTACTGGCAGATGATCGTGTTAGATATTTCTTGGGAGTACCGGCAGTAAAGAGGAGACTTACAATCAGATTTGTCGCTCTGCCAGCTTTCTCCCTCTGTAGCCCTTCTGTTAAGAGGACCTGGAGCAAGAAACCTGAGACGCCAATAGAAAGAAGTAGAGTCCTGTATAAATCAGCCTCAAATCACCTGTCAAGTCGTGGACGTCTCAAACAAGGGTTACACACCATTCAGCGGCAGACTGCGGTATCTTGAACCGAAGGTCCGGATGTATCATGATGATGAGAAACGAACTGACAGTCGCGAGAACAGCAAAGTAGTTGACGCTGACAAGTGAGTGGGCTCGCTTCCCAATGACTCGGATCGTGGCGTATGCTGTCGCCGCTGCAAAGGAACCAAATATCGAGCATGATATAGCAACAGCGCGTTCAGCCGGTGTAGCCTTGACTGGTGGAAGAATGCCCCCTTCAGTATCGAAGTGAGAACCAATGGATTCCAAGCTGCTAGACGCCGGCAATGGGTTCTGGCTGTGAGGAAACAAAAAGGCCGGTCGGGCGACAAAGAGCACTCCGGTGAACGCTATCAAGCCAGCAGCAGCTTCTTTGACGGTAAAGGGTTCCTGTAGTCAATAATGTCAGCTGGAAGCTTATAGCCTCGCGTGTCGTGTTCAACGTACCCGAAGAGCAACCCATGAGATAAAGGCTGTCAGAGTAGGCACAAGAAATGTGATGACAGTCGCATCAGAGATGTCAAGGTACGATAGCGAGTCTAGTCGAATGTGTTAGATCAAGTCTTACAGGGATATATGTGTGATCATACAATATAGTCCAAACAGCCCAGCAGACCCAGCAACGCCCCTTACTGCGAGCAATCTCCTGACCCCTCGCGGACCTAGAGGGAAATCGGGCACTTGCTTGTACCACATGTACATGGATCCGATGAGGGCTGTGGCCAGCATGCGTACGAATATGATTTGCAGAGCATGGAACTTGGTTTCAAATCCCGTTTCCAGCAATCTAGTAGTCATGGTCATCTGCGCTTGTTAGTCCACCCCATCACGTCTTGGTCAAGAATTGTCGAGAGGCTGGGAGGTACTTACAATAGAGCCAAACATCTGTGCCAGAAACACAAAGAAAAGCCCGATGTTTCTAGAGTAGAGCGCTTTCAATCCTCCCCAAACACCATTGCCGCTGTATTCCTGCTGGCTTGTTAGAGCAGTGGTATTAGGGTCGTGAGTCGAAGAGGATGCAGGGCTTCCATCATCATCTTGGTTTGGTGCTAGAAGGCCAGAAGCTTCTGAATCACTTGGCTTATCGGCCGAGGTCTTGATAGCCCCGTATGACATGCTGACAGTCTTGAAAGAAAGATCTGTCTTGGTTCATATACCAAGTCGAGTTTCTCGTTTTCAGGCCTCAAATTTTACTCCTCTTTCCAGCTAGTCCGCTTGTGCTTTAATATTACGTTAGCCGGACTAAGGTTTATCCTTAACTTGCCTACCACCATGCCTAATTAGCCGGCTTAGGGGGTTAAGTGAATAAAGACACTAGAATAGTACTTATCTTCTTAACCTAGAGAATATAGAATATTGAATAATCCTGGGTAATTAGAACATAATATGGAATCAGACTCTCTGTGACATATTCCATCAAAGAACAATCTGTGGTGTCAAGACTTTGGGTGGTTAGGACTCAATCTCACTAGTGGACTCGGTGTTCTCGTCTGCACCAGTGCTAGATGAAAAGAAAAGAACGAATGTATCTATAGACACTGTAAAGGCCGTGGTGGTTCTCTCGAAAGGCATCGAGAAGTGAGTGGTGGCGGTGGCTAGCTCGGGGGTTGTGTCAATGTCTTGGGCCGCACGCCGCACGCGTGAGACTGCAGCATATCCGCGGAAAGTAGCAAAGTTGCGGCCAATAATCCTTTGAATGGCAGAATACTCCGTGAATCAAGTATATAGTTGTCGTACTAAATATAAGCCCTGTGTACTCTATTACATTGTGTAGGGTCCTTATACTTTTGCCTCTGTAACGCAGCGGCTAAAGTTTGATAGTTATGAGCCCGGGAGGTACGCTAGTTAGCTACCTGCAACTTCTGATCTACTATTCGCGCATCGCGGTATATAGTATTATTAGCTCCGGCGAGCACCGAGGCCGTAAGTTCGAATCCTACCCAAGGATCGGGGGTCCTAAGAGAGCCAAGAGCTAGAATAGCTAGAGCTAGTATATTCGCCCGGATAAATCCTGCTAAAATAGGGGGTGTACTGTACTGAATATAAGCCTTATATACTCTATTGTATTATATAGGGTCCTTATACTTTTGCCTCTGTAGCGTAGTGGCTAAAGTTTGATAATAGTCTTGTTTTGAAGAGAGTGACTAGACTTAGCAGGGACCAAGGCCGCATTATATCTAGCACATAAAAGGCAGGGTAGTAACTCCTAATTCATAGGCCCTTTTATCTGGGTTTTTTTTACTGTGTTCTAATAGAAAGGGTTAGATATTTGCTTGTCGATGCTCTGTAGGGCTCAATTTCTTCTACGGCTGGTAAGTAAAACGGAGAGTTCTCCTCATTAAAAGGCGCAAGTAAACTCAAAGAAAACACCACTAGCAACGTTGTAGACGTACATATCCTCTGATTAAATATAGACTCGCTTGCACTCTAGGGAACAGAACACAGTTTAAGGGTGCAACAACTGGGTGTATGTAGCCTGGGTAGTCCTTGCACGATATTCAAGCCCATCATCCTGGTGTAGGTAGCATAAGCCAATCATCAAAGATCATGGCGTAGGGTGAGTTGTGCAATGACTAATGAGCAAAAGCTTAGCAAAAGCTTAGCAAAAGCAAGAGAATAGCAGCGTAGGAAGCGTGGCATGTTGACCAGGGTTTGGACGGCGGAATGTGACGCTCTGGGGGCCACGTTGCGGCCGCTAGTGAGAACATGTTCGTGTTGGAGTAGCTGGCTTATTGACTAAATACTACGTAGTAAATATCTCATCCCCTCTTGTTTCTCCTCATGTCGTTGGGCTTGTCTGAATATTTTGCATATACTTGTAAACAGCGCCGCGTACCAGTGACATGCCCCAATGCCAAGCTTGATCTACAGGCTTTCCCCATGATGATAGTCGGGGGGAAAAGAACATGTACCGAAATCGGTGCGGAGAACCTCGGCTGGATACGAGACCCCCAACAATTCATTAAACTACTGGGCTGGACTAGGCCAAGTACGAAGCGATCTACACCCCGCGATCACCATTCCCCGTGGGGCAGAAGCCGGTGAAGTTACTGTAATAGGCGTCTTGAAACAAGGAAGCTAAGTAAAATCCACATGAGGGGTTTTTATCCGCTGCATTGGTATCTTGTCCGTCAACTATACCGGATATACCCGGCATCACAGTGCGGCAGATGAATTTGGACATGATTTTCTGGTATAAGAGGCGTCCTACCTCGTACGTGGTCAGTCAACAAAGGGCCATTATCAACTCACCACAGCCATGGGTGTCTCCTTGTCCTCATTTTCGCTGCTCTGGCTTGCAGCCGGGCTCGTCCAAGGCTCAACGGTTGAGAAATGCAATGCCCTGGCGAAGCAATTGCAACTCCCAAAGACGACAGTTCACGAGACCACGTTTGTTGCTGCGGGAACAAACCTCTCTCTTCCCGACAACCACCCAAGCTGTGATATCCCATTCCAGGTCGTCGACAGTGATATATGTCGCGTTACGCTCCTGACCACCACGGGGCCGACGAGTAATATATCCCTCGAGGCTTGGCTTCCCCTCAACTGGAGTGGCCGGTTCCTCGGAGTCGGGAATGGCGGCATGAACGGTTGCATCAAATATGGAGATCTCAACTACGGGTCTACCCATAACTTCGCCACCATCGGCACCAACAACGGCCATGACGGTACCTCGGGCAAGCCGTTTTATAAAAACCCTGGCGTTGTTGAAGACTATGTCTACCGCGCCGTCCACACCGAGGCCCAGCTAGGCAAGCAAATCACCGAGAGCTTCTATGGCAAGAAACATACCAAGTCCTACTATCTTGGTTGCTCCACCGGTGGCAGGCAGGGTTTCAAGGAAGCGCAGGACTTTCCCGAGGACTTTGATGGCATTGTCGCCGGTGCCCCAGCTTTCAATCTCAACGCATTGGTATACTGGACTGGTCGGATCTTTATCAGCACTGGGACAAAGGAATCATCGCGGTTTCTTTCGCCTGCTCAGTGGGACCTTGTGTACGCCGATGTTCTCAAGCAGTGCGATGGTCTAGACGGCATTGAGGATGGAATCCTCGAGGACCCAAACCTGTGTCAATATCGACCGGAGGCTCTGATCTGTAAGTCAGGTCAGTCTGATAACTGTCTCAGCGGGGAGCAGGCAGCTACTGTTCGAAACATCTTTTCTCCAGTCTACGACTCAAAGGGCGAACTGGTGTACCCTCGATTCCAGCCAGGAACAAACGCGACTGAGAGGATGTTCACGGGAGAACCTCACCAATACCCCTTGGACTGGTTCCGATACGTCATCTACAACGATCCCAACTGGAATGCTTCAACCCTGAATCCAAAGGATTATGAGACTGCTCAGAAACTTGATGTCTTCAACGTATCTACCTGGAAGGGTGACTTGTCTGGGGCTCAGAAACAGGGCACCAAGATCCTACATTACCATGGCCTCCAAGACGACGCCATCAGCAGCGACAACTCGCAGCGGTACTATGATCACGTGTCGAGAACCATGGATCTTAACTCGAACGACTTGGACGACTTTTATCGTTATTTCCGCATCTCGGGCATGGCGCATTGTCGCGACGGCAGCGGTGCCAGTTTGATCGGCGGGAACCCAGAAACATTTGCATCATATGAACCAGATGCAAACGTGCTGGCTGCGATTGTTCAATGGGTTGAGAAGGGTGTTGCACCAGACTACATCATGGGCTCTCGGAAGTCAGACTCTGGAGAGACGGATCTTCAGAGGAGGCATTGTAGATACCCGCGACGAAACAGGTACAAGGGTAAAGGTGACCCGGCACAGGCTGATAGCTGGGAGTGTATCTAGGCGGCCTGAGAGTCTTTACTCAAAGCAGACATTGCCATTCATAACAATAGGTTTCCATAAATTGCACTGATCACGGAGAGCGCATCAGCTTGAAGTTTTCACACTCGTTCTAGACGAGAACAATCGCAGATTTAATGAACAAATGCCTTCTCAGCTTAAAATGGAAACATGTCTTTAAGCACGTAGAATGACAATATTTCTCTTAGAGGTCCCAGCGAGATCCATGTTTGTGATCCAAGTGTGCTTCCAGCTCTCAATAAGTTGCGACCCAACACTTGTAGAGGAAGTCAAGATAGTTGGTTTCTTAGTAAGCTACTAATAGATAGTAAGGTTAACCAGTTGACTTTGTGATCTATTTATGGCCTCTCACGTCGTTTTTGCCATTGCAACACTCAGATCCCAGCTTGTCCCAGCTAATACTTTAACAGAATATGTAGACGAGTTGCCCTTGATTAGCTAGTGCGATATCGGCGTGATTGCACCCATGCAGTTTCACATAAGGCATGGGAGGGATGACGTCCCATGAGGTCATAGAGTTTCTTGGCTACAACATGCTTAATTAAAGTTGAGTCGTAATTGATACCCTACTGTCGAATTGAAAATTACCAATACGACGGTCGTCTTTATCATCTAGATGGCATCACAGAAACATCGTCCAAAGTGTGTTCTGTTGTAAGAATGTCGTCAATCACGCAAAAGCATTCCTGCTTTTCCTGCTTGAGGGGTCACGGCAAGCCATTCAACGGGCATACGTCATTTATAGCCTTTTTTGGTCGCAAGGGGGACAATATTTCATCGTCATGTAAGAGGGGATCACCAGGGGATGACGAGTTGACAAGCCACGGCTGATGACATGACATAATCGTCGGAGAGGCTCAGTCCCCGTTTGGCCTTTTGTCTCCTCAAGTGTTCCCTGCTGATCTACTCCGCTGTCTGCAAAGCAGCTATATACGATGGACACGTCGCTCGACACAAGACAGCTATCAGCCAGTCTTGAAGCTGATGCGAATGGCCCGACCCTCTACACCCGCGTTGAAAAGAAGCCAATCCTGCCGCTCCGAACAGGACTACATCAGAATGGCGACCGAGCCTCAGATTCGCTTGATGACCGCCATGGTCTCGTGGACTGTGGTTGGAACGAGAGGACTCAGGCTCTTCAACCTCTTGCTGAAGGCTTGAGCAATGAAGACCTGTGGCTTCTCATCCGACGGTTCAACAAGGTCAATATGCCTACTTCTTGCATAGCCACGGCTGCTTATTCCAACTAACGATAGCGAATCTATCATCTCAAAAAGGTGTCCGAGCTCTCGCCGATGGATCTGGATTTTGAAGTTGCCAAGGATGAGAACTTTTCGCCAAACAAGCTCCGAGCACAACTCGAGAGGCTCTACATGGGAGTGGTAGGTGGTATGCCAAAGCCTAAACGGTCTTCTTGCTAACCTACTTGAAGCTCTTCGGGCTGCTTGTGACTGTGCAACATATGTCAAGGCTTCGATCTTGGCGTGAGCCGAGACGGACCTCCTTGTTCTGTGTCGTACGTAATCTCCCGTTTCGACCAGAGCGAATATTGACTGATGATCCAGGGTTATTTTGCTGCCTGGTATGCCAACTTCTTGGTTCCAGCGCTCGTAGCCACTCTGATGACTGTACTCATGTCGCCAGAAGCGCGAGAATACTTGTTTCCGCCTGTCCCACCCGCCCTTGTCAACTACGAGACAGGTGGTTTAACCAAACCTCCCGCAGGCTTACTAGGTTCCTTTACCTCTGCCACCGGAGCCCCCGAGAACATCAAAGGCGAAGCCCTCGAGAACGAGGCCAGTAACTTTGTAATCGGTCTCATCGCCATCGCCGTCAACGTCTGGACGGATGAGGATCCCCAGCATCACCGTTTCCATAAAGGCGGTGGGGTGATGGACGCTATACCCAAGCCAAACGATCTGGCCTGCAAGATGGCAACTGCAAAGGACAAGTCGTCAGGGATTGAAAAGCCGTCTAATGACAAGACGAAGAATCCAATGCAGAAGATGATGTGGAGCAAGATGAGACCCATGATGCACGGTATGTGCCTCGTTTCCGACACATGGGAGCGTTGTGCAAAGTAAGTGCAACCATTGCTATCAGGATAACTGCTAACGAACAGTCTCATATCTCCCACGCCCCCATTTTCCAAGAAAGCAGGACAATGTCGAGTTGCTGGAATCTTGTTTCCGATTCTGGCATTATCAACGTTCACTACTTGCTATACAGTTTACAGACTGGGGACTCTAGCAATTGGTATGGGATTCTTTGGGGGGGCCGTCCTGACAAACATCTGCCGCTGCCTCAAGCTGCAGACCTTGAACGTTATCGAGTAAGCAGTTTACCGCTGGCCGTCAGTCTGACCTTGAGTAACATTTCAACAGACTCGCTTTTAAACGAGTACCTACCGACTCACAGTTGGTAATCACCCTGCTGCGATTCGCCGAAGCACGCAAAGCTCCTCTAGTACCACCACCTGTATTCAAAGGGCCACCCGATGAACAGTATCATACACTTGGGCCCGATGGTCTTGAATCGGCCAACGGCGACCATCTGCTAGGCGCAACGCAGGACGAGATACGTGGGGCTGCAAACCATGATACGGAAATGCTCGACGAGGCTGGAGGGGATGATCACGAATCTACAGAGACCGGCAGCAATGGCAAGAAGAGAGGCTCTGTCCTCAGCGTCCTAAGAAGCTCTGCCAAAGCAGCTGTCAAGACCGCCATCGGCGTCGACAAGATCAGGGCCAAAGTTGGATCCGAATCTGCCAAGAACCGAGTCGGCGCTGCGGCTGTTACTGACAAGCCACCGATTGCCGGCCCTATCGAGTTTACAGGACGATACCAGGGCGAGAAGGGGTTCATCTATCTCACCACCGACGCTGCATCTCCGTATCTTTGCTTCTCTACGAAACCGTCCCAGGCAACTACGAACAGCAAAGCCTGTGATGCGTTGGTGCCCGAGTTGATGGTCCCTGTTGCCGAGATGACAGAGTTGAACAAGTACTCGGGCTACGGTGTAAAGTCCAAGCTTATTGCAGGATGGGCGTTGGAGGGAGGAATCAATGATGGTATTGAGATTAAAGACATGCAGGGTCGCACCACGTTGATCACGGCCATGGCCCATAGGGATGAACTGTTTAATCGACTTTGTGCGATTGGGAGTCAAAAGTGGGAGATTTGGTAGACTGGCTTTAACTCGTTCACTGGTGTGTAGACGTGGTATTTTCAGCAGATTATCTCATGCTGTCGAAATATGGGTTGATATCTACATATTTCATATTCTCAAATGTTAGTACAAATAGGCCACAGCTATAAACTTGACACAAACTGGTTAAACTAATACTCCAAACTGTTCTGAGCATTCTCTGTATCACAGCCCTCGGCGCTCACACAACCAGCCCGCGATACCACACCCCAGAAACCCGAGAAATAGCTTGGCCTGTGGAAATCCGGGTCCGCCAAATTCGGGATCTAATCCAGAAGCCTCGGGGAAGAACTGCGCGCACAACCCGGAGATCCAGTAGATAGTCCCGCATACCATGGCCATGGTGCGGGAGTCTTTGCTGCTTATGCCAGTGGCGGGTCTCCAGGTGTAATACAGCGTGAGGAGGCCGAGCATGATGGCGAGGCTGATGGTCTGGCCATTATGGAATCTAGTTTCTTGAGTCAGCTGGCGATTCTACAAAGAAGTCGTGCCTGAGCGGAACTTACTTGGCATGTGGTGGCCATCGAGGGTTGTACTGATGCGTCTCGTTCATATCGGCAATTGGTGCGCCGATCACCATACCAAGAGCATCGAGAGTGAGCAGAATCTTGCCGAGAATAGCCATTATGATGATTTGAGCAAGGCGTTGTATACCTGTAACAGTGGTAAAAATATCAGTGTGAAGGTTTTAAGACTAACTTATTAATAGTAGAGAGGAGACAATTGGAGTCGAGGATTTATAAGCAGAGTCACATAGCGTCGCTCTGTTCTCTCAAAAAGCCGAGAGCCGAGCTGGAGCTTAACTCCGGACAGTCCGGAGTACGGTTAAGCAAGCAACTCACTGTTACAGTACGGGGTTTTTTGTCTTGAAAATAAGCAAGAAACTCGATTATAGATCACTGAGGGAGGTTACGTTCTTGTCAGGCCAAAATTTGCACCTACTGATTGATTAAAACCACCACGGTTTCTTCCTACACGTCACAAGCTAACATGGTGATACGCCTACCCTGTGGCCGAGCAAACTTGGCGGCACCAGTAGCTAATTTCATACTGTAAATAGATGCCACTCCTCCCAGTATATAGGTACAGTCTTTGATAGGATTATATTCAGATTATTGACTTTTGGCTAAACACTCTAAGACCTTGGCTTGCTCTGTGCGTTCGTTAATCAATTTGTTCATCGAGTAACTCGAGAGACTGCGTGCGTCACTGCATAGTCGATCAGGCAACCACATAAAAGAACAAGACTCAGGTTAAAGGCTGAACTTCAGCTTAGAGGTATAAGTAAACAACACTATGGCATTGATAACCAAAGCCTCATAAACGAAGACCTGTATCTACCGCACAACTTAGACTAGATTGCCGAGCTACGTCTTGGTTGCTACCCCGCGCAAGAAGAATGATAAGACGATAAGGATTACAAGGATCAAGAGATCTTCGTCACAAACCAACCCTGCTTCCCCGGTGACTCACACCAACAGGGCGAGACAGGGATCAGTTTCTTGACTAATCATCCGCTTCAAGTGTGCAACTCAGTGCAACACTCCGTGTTTCATGAAACGGGCAGTTGGCCGCGTTGCTTACATCTTGGCTTCTGTTTAGCAACCTCCTCAATTCCCTTTTGCAACCAACCTGCAGCCACAGGTCACAGTCTTTCGGTTCCCGGCAACGCAGCTCTGGCCTCTCGCGTCATTCATTCCAGGCATCTTTCATCTAAAATGTAAACATATCTGAAACCTGAGCCTGGATAAACGCGTAGAAAACTAGAAACCCCCCAAATCACACGCAGCAAACGACTGACCGATCATTACAGGCCCGTCAAACCAGACACTGGATACCAGTGGCTCGAGTCACAAGAGGCCCCGGAATGCCTCGAATGGGTCGATAAGCAAAACGAACTCAGCACGCAACAACTAGACGCGTTGCCGCAAACCAAGACTCTCCAGGAGAAGCTAGCATCGCTTTCTGACACAGACGTGAGACGCCCGAGCTACTGGATAGCCGGAAATCTCTTTCGTTTACGAAAGAGCTCGACCAACAAGCAGGGCATTCTTGAAGTCGCCGAGAGGCAACCTGATGGCACGTTTGGCGAATGGCGGCTTGTCCTCGATATCGATGAGTTGGGCCGAAAAGAAGACAGAGAACTCGAGTTCTTGGAGTTCAACTTTCAGAACCGTACTTTTGGACCCGATGCCTCTCGCATCCTCGTCCTCTTATCTGACGGAGGCTCGGACCTGGTCGAGCTCCGCGAGCTGGACGTCAAGCAAGGCAAGTTTGTCCAAGATGGGTTCCGAACTGAACCGGGACGTATCTCCATTGCATGGCTTGATCTTGATCACGTCTTGATCAATCACACCCTCAACGGCACCCCGACCACAACAGCAGGCTTTGGAGCTACCTCGTATATCTGGAAGCGCGGGACCGACTTGAAAGAGGCCAAGCTTGTCAATACTGCACCGGGAACGATCTGCCTCATCTCTTCCATGGGCCCAACCCACAGCGGTCAAGCGTTGATCAGCTGCGCCCTGGACTACTCGACCTTTACTCACCACCTTGTTTCCGTCGATGGAACTGTCCAGAAGCTGGATATTCCTCAGAAGCAGCCACTTTCGCTGCCTGTAAAGTCCATCTCCACGCACGTCGTGGTCCCGCTCGCCGAAAAGACGACCGTTTGTGGCAGGGAACTGCCAGTTGGTGCCATCATCGCGTACAACACATCGCCGGATGTACCAGCCAGCGAAAAGCTCTCGGTTGTTTACGTTCCGGAGCCCGATGAAGTGAACGCGCACCTCTTTATTGATGGATTCCACTCCAGCCGGTCCAGGGCTTACCTGATAATGAGCAAGCGGGACTCTGAGCGGCGTTTGATCTTGGAAAAGGCTGACAAGGATTGGAAGCTGGTCCAAAGCGTGCCAACCAAAATCGGCTCACACGTGGGTTTGACAAGTGGCGACCCCTACAGCGACGATATCATCTTGACCGAGTCTGGTCTCCTCAGCCCATCCACGACTTGGCTGGAGAGTACAGATGGGGCCCAAAGGTCGTTGTACGCGCAGCCATCTGTCTTTGAAGACAGCGCTTTTCAGGTACAACAGAAGAGCACAAACAGCAAAGACGGTACTTCGGTCGACTACCTGATCCTCTCGCCCAAGGAGCCGAAGCATAAGCAAGGCGAGCAGCCTGTTTTGATGACTGGATATGGCGCCTTTGGAATCTCCGTTATGCTGTCTTATCTGGACATGATGCTGGGTGGTATATCTCTCGTCCCTTGGTTCGAGAGCGGCGGATCGCTTGTGATTCCCTTTATTCGAGGCGGTGGCGAGCGAGGCCCTGAGTGGCACGAGGCAGCACGGCAGGAGAAGCGCCAAAGGTCCTATGACGACTTCATCGCTGTTGCTGAGACACTTGTCAGGGATGGCATCACAATCCCAAAGCGTATCGGCGTATTCGGTACCTCCAACGGCGGCCTTCTCGCTGCTGTCATGGGCACCCAACGTCCCGATCTTTTCGGTGCCATCGTCAGCGATGTGCCCCTGACTGACATGATGAGATACCCGCACCTGGGCATGGGGGCTGCATGGATTCATGAGTTTGGAGACCCGCAGGAGCCCGAGATGGCCAAGGTTCTCCAGTCCTACTCGCCTTTTCACAATGTGCGTCAGGGAGTGCAGTACCCCCCTTTTCTCGTCACCGTTTCGACAAAGGATGATCGAGTTGGTGCTGGCCACGCGAGAAAGTTTGTGGCAAAGTTGAAGGATGCAGGGGCATCAGATGTGTTTTTGTATGAGGATCGTGTTGGAGGACATGGCGTGAGCGATCCGTTCAAGAACGCAACGCTTATGAGCAGACGGGTTGCGTTTTTGACAGAATTCCTTCAGTCTAGGCCGTTAACTACTTAGATACGGGGTACAGATAAGTTGATATGGTCTTGGTATTGACTCAGGACCGCCAAATCAGAGACTTGAGACGATGTTCGCTTTGACGGCTTTCTTGGGGCTTCGTGATATACTGGCCATCTGTCTCTGAAACCGTTGGGTTTTGGGTGCAGTTGTTTGAGGATGGAGTTCTGCGAAAGGTTTATCAACTTGCACATATTCGTGACTTTGACCTGAAAACCCCTACCCCGAACGGTCTTTGCCTGGCAGAAAACTACAATCGAGCATGGAGATGACAATAAAGATTTTCGGTCCGTCACTCTCATCGCCATTTTACTCTACAAAAGGAATCCTTGATTTTGTCTCGGGGGTGTAAGCCAATGCTTCTCTGCGGCTGCACAAGTCCATTCGGGTCCCCGAGATCCACGAGCTTACCCAACCTATCATGCATCGGGATTGTATTCCAGCCGGGGCTGAGTTGCGACTAAGATCTTACATGCGTCTCAGCCCTCAGATATTGGATCATGTAGCCAATCAGATCAGCGTGGTAAATCACACAACTTGGACTAGTCAACGCCAATAAGCGGCAACATAGTCGGGGAACTCGATGTCGCCGACGGTTACCCCCATCTATGCCTTGTCAACGGTGAAGCCGGCTGCAGTGCGACTTGAGGCAGCCGACATACTGTCCGTGTTTCTGACAGCCTACCAACAGGGCATCTAGAGTCCAGTGCAGCCTAGGGAAGCAGGTTGAAAGGTATAGGAGAACTACTGTGACTTATAAAGTCGGTGGCCTCCCGTAATCTAAGTCGTAAAAACACTGAGAAAGTCATCCTATCAGCCTCATCTTTCATTCCTAAACTAAATACCGCCAAGATGGTCAAGCCTATCACACTCACCCTAGTCTTTGCAAGCCTTCTCCCCTCTCTCACATCTGCCGCGGCATGTACGGATGGCCTAGACTACTGCGGTTACAATTTGATAAAGAGGGGTACGTTTCTTCCTTTAATTTGGGAGTTATCTTGCTAACTCCAGTGCTTAGGAGCTTACAAGTCCGAGATCGTTGCCGAGCTCGAAAGAGTCGGGGAACCAGTTGATGACAGCCATATCTTCTATTCCTACTTTAGATGTGGTGTTGGTGGCCATGGGTGGATTCAGTATCTCGGCTACTGCGAGCGTGGATGTTATGATGGCGGCTCCGGAGAAAACGACTATTGCTAGGAGGGTGTCTAACAGGTTGGCATGGGATCATGAGACAAGGAGGTGCTGTTGTGACCCTCAACTACAGAAGAGACCTGTAACTTAGTAACAAGTTTAACAAATTGCGCCTCTTTTGCGGAAGTGTTCTTAGCCAGAACAAATAGATAAGTAAATTGGAGGCTTGCAGCCAGGTTAATGTTACTATATGTGTATCATAAACTCCCCCCTGGTCCAATACCCGGGCTCTCAGTTATTGCCATCTCCTAAGCCTTGTCAACCTGCACCGCCGTAGTCTTTGAAGACGCACCTAAATCTTTCGGGCCCTCCTTGCCAAAGTCGACAGCTCCATCGGCATGCACATCGAGCCCCATCTGTTTCATGGCATTGGTGCCAACCGCCGCATCCGCCCCGTCAAAGATCTCTGCGACCTCCTCAAGAGAGCGGCCCTTGGTCTCGGGGAAGAAGAACCAAATGAGAGTGAGATGAATAGCAATCGCGACGCACCAAACAATGTAGTACTTCCATGCAATTGCTTCCATAGCGACTGGGTTGGCAAAAGCGTTGTAGATGCCTGCCAAGTTACCCGTAAGCTGGTAAAGCATTGAGGCCTTGGCACGCAGAGAGTAAGGCGTGACTTCCATGATATATGTCGCGCCGATAGGCGAGCATGCATGGTACCAGAACGAAAAGACAAAGATCATGGCCAGGACTGCTCCTGCATATCCCATATTCTTGAAGTCATTCTCCTGATTCAGCGCAGAGCAGATCGTCCAGATGATATATGACACGCCCATACCCGACATGCCGAGGAGGAAGAGCCTGCGTCGACCAAACTTATCGACGAGCGTCGCAAAGACGCAGGCTGAGAGAAAGCCCCAGATTTGCAGACCGGCATTTAAAAGGAGTTGGGTCTTGCTGTCGGTGATGTTGATAGAGTTGAGCACCTTTGAGAGATAGTAGGACGTAAGGGCGTTTCCAGACCATTGCAGCATAGCAGGAATGTACAAGGCTAGAAAGAAACGGTGCCAGTTTCCCCTGGATGAGATGTACTCTCCCCATCGAGCTCTCTTCTGCACCTTTTCAATCTCGAGAGTGGCGGTGATCTCGGCCATCTCAAAGCGTGCCAGTCTGGATTCGGGATCTCCGTAGCCATGCCATTTGACTAAGATATCCTTGGCCTCCTTGTAGCGACCCTTGTAAATCAACCAACGGGGCGATTCAGGTGCAAAGAGAACCAGGGTCCCTTGAACCACCGAGAAAGTAGCCTGCAACAGGCTCGGGAGCCGCCACGACCAAGATCCCTCCATTTTGAACGTGCCGAATGTGACCCAGGCGGCAATGAGCGCCCCGAGCGGCCAAGAGACCATCATGAAAGAGACTACTTGGCCACGATGCGTTGGGTAGGTGACTTCGGAGAGTAGTGGAGGGGCGGCTGTGCTGACGATTCCCAGACCGAAGCCGATGACGAAGCGAGATGCGACAAACATGTCGTAGTTGTGAGAACAGGTTTGAATGATTGAGCCAGCAATGATAAGGATCGATCCACCAAAGATTGGCTTTCGACGGCCGAACCAATCGCAGAGTTGAGAGGATATAAGGATGGATATGAGTACACCACCGTTGGGACCAAAGGTCATGGCCCCAAGACGCGTTCCTTTCGGTTCTCCAAAGAATTCCTGCCACTGAGGGAGCGACTGCATGCCATTCAACATGCTACTGTCAAACCCAGTTGCCGTTTGAGTTAATAGACCGCTCAGAAGAAGCAGATTGAGCTTCCAAAGAGTCCAGTCGCTGTACCACGGCTTGCGATCCCGAGGGATGACATCGCTGAGAACGAGCCCCTGGAAGTCGTCGCCGTCGACACCGGGAAGCGGGGCCTCTTCATTGGTTGTTCTTGCCATTGCAATGTCGACCCAGAAAGAAGTTGTCGTGCTTCTGAAGGAGTTATCTGGGCTCTGCGGGCTGAGGTGTAGACGCATCCATCCGCAGACTTTATATCTGGGCAAACTTCCGGGGTAAACGTGGGGATAGATAGCGTCGGCCGCTGGCCACCGTCACATTATCCGATGCCCGCCCTATAGACTTTGCTTTTATTAACCGTGAGAACAGGCCATACGAGAGCCGAAAATGCCGTTATTGGTGCGCGTGTAGGTACCGGACACCACCTAGCCCGATGCCCGATGCAGCGTGACATAGAGTCGTAGCACAAGTACCCCGGATCTACCCCAGACTTGCTCCCACACTAGACAAATATTAGACAAACATTAAACGGATATATACGGCAAAACTGCACTCGTCCCATCCATGCCCGGTTTCCAGGCTCGGGGAAGCCGGAGCCGCTCTAGAACTGCCCCGCTCTCCCCGGACCCCGGGAGTCGATCTACAGCCAATTATATAGCGCCGGGTGACACGCCCCGCTCCTTGACCTCGGCTCCGATTTCCTTGTTACTGTTATACCGTCTTTGTGCTGGATGTTGCCGAGTTTGGGTTGAAGCGGTTGGAAGAATGAAACCCCCCATTTCCTCTGGGAGGATTCACTCAAGGGTAATTACCTCCATTTACGTCCGTGATGCAGGCTTGTATAAACCCAGTGGCTGTCCACCTTTCCAGTCGTCAGTCCTGGGAGCCACAAAGAAAGGTCAAGAAATGCGTAATAAGGTTCATGAACGATAGGAAACTAGAGCAGAGAGTCTAAGATATGTGTAATTGTTTTGTTTGTTAGTGTATGCTCATACTAATGTAACATGCTACACTTTCATCATCTTTTACCTATTCCAGTCGTTAACTGACCGCATAGACAACATGACACGAGCGAACTTCTTGGGAGTTTGCTTTTTTGTTGGGCTCTGAACTCCAAGACTTGACAAAAGCATACGGTTGTTTTGTTGTGACCACCTCACTAGATTCTATACTATACTCTACCGACGAGTTTAGAAGCACTCTTTGTTCAGGGAATGCCCTTCTACCACGTTGCCATCTCCCGCAGCGTGGTCTGGGCCACGAAGCCACTGCACAATCTCCCCCGAAGTCAAAGTCGCTGCATCCTCGTCGTACTCGAAGCCTGCTTCCTGACTAGTAGATAGCTCACGCGCCTTCTCCCGGGATTCCAAAACTTTCTTGTACTCTGCCAGGTCGTTTTCGTCGAACATCGGGGTGGGTTGCGAGCCGAACCTGTCGCATATTTGTGTCAGGGCCTGCTTGACGTGGTCAATTCCCTCTCTAACCTTGTTCTTGTGCCTTGTCGCTCTGATGGCTGACTTTGGTCTTCGATGGCTGGGCCTGAGGGTGAGATTTAGTCCCTTTTCTTCGGCCACGGCAGCACTCTTGCGACGTGGCAGGGCTGGGGGAAGCCTCAGAGAGTGAGGAGCCGACAAACCGTTGGAGCCGATAGGGTCTTCCGGAAGGGCGGACGTGGTTGGTTTTTCTGATGTCATTTTGTTGTTGATTAGTTGGGTGAGTGGCTGTGTGGTGGTGTTTGGACGTTGAGTTGATAAATCAGCTTATATGATGCTCTGATAGATGATAGTGTAAGACTCGCATGAAGGTACTGGAAGCGCAATCACGATGAAATATATCCTGATGAAGTATTGTCTTGCAGCCAAGTTGAAGTCATTGTTCATCTATCTCAAATGTTCTTTCTCTGTCCAAGACAAAGTTTCGACCATGGCAATAAAGAACAAAGGTTGTGGTTGTTTTCGTTGGCGAGAAAGGGCTGGCGTCTTGGAAGAACACAGTCAACTGTTCATATTCACCAGCTTGAACATGCCTTCCAATACCGTGACACATGATGTATCATCACATCCTCAAGTTGTTCTAGTCTATGTGCGTTTCCTCTATCAAAGAGGGATTTACTGAGCAGACCCGACCATGGCTCTAGGCGGAAGGTGGGAAGTTGACGACTACGGAATGAGGATGGAATGCTCTATCTTAATAAACAAAATGGTCCTGACTACTCTGCAGGTTTTCTTGGCTTGTGTAGAATCTCGCAAAGAATCGAGGCAACATGCGAGTATCTATGGTATAACATGATTGGGAAATTATAGACCGCATTATTTCCATTGGCCTAGATGCACGTCAATAACAGAGCCGGTTAATGTTGAGTGGTCAAACCTGTGTCAGAGCCACTACCCATTACTTCTTATTCCATACAATAAAGTAGCGAATGTCTGTACGTCTGGGACAAGTTGTTTCAGCTGTTTTTGCATGTCTACGCCTCTATATTCATTCGTCCGTGAACAAGCTCCGAGTGTTGTATTGTTCAGTCGACTGTGAAGTAAGCAGTGCGGCTGTTTTTGCAATTGTTCAGGTCATCTCAAATCACTTACTTATAATCTGTTCCATCGTCTCTTTGTTGAGCTGGTTGTTCATCTAGTGATCTCCCAGAGTTCACCAGCTGCGGTGGCTACACCTTCAATTCCCCGCTGTTCAATCTACCAGACTTCACGGTGATCACGAAACATTTGGGGAACAAGAGCGAACAAAGAGTCAAGCCATTCATCATGTCTCAATTCACCTATTTCCCTAGCCTATAAATTCTCCCAGGCCCTTCTCAAACTGATCTCTTCTTTCCTTCCCTCCTCACCACACACACCATCTCTGCTCTCCTAGCACCACACACTACTACCACATTCAGGAGCTTACACAGCTACTAACACCAACAACTACCATCAACATCAACAACTACTACACTCTACCAACGCAATCCTCTCCGTCAACATGTGCCGCATCACCTTTACCGGCTGGAAGTGCGTCCACTGCGGTAAGGTCCGCGCTATCAAGGAGGACCGACGTGTCTCCTGCAAGAATGTCAAGGACAAGAAGAGGTGCGAGGGCATCACCAACGAGTACAGCTACCAGGACTGGATCTGCGAGACTTGCCACCAGGATCTGGCTGCTGACGACGACACTCACTACACCTATGGAACCACTCCTTACTAGGTGAGTTACCATCCACGATGGCTAGCAGCTATCATGACTGAGTGGGCGTTCGATGGGATCTTTGTGCGACAGAGCGGATAGACGGAAGTGATTTTGACTCAACATGAGATGTCATCGACTAGATTGGAAGCAGATGACTTGAGAAGATTCGTATTGGGTACTAGACATTAGACAGACCAGAAACCGTCAATAGAACTTTCTTTGCACAAAACAACTACCTTTGCACTAAACATCGTGACTCACTAAACTCTGCGTATTACTTATTAATCACCTTTTATTACTAACAAGATCGCCATCTTTTGGAATCTTCTCAAGCTGGAGCCTGGATCTCGGAGACTAGTACGACTCTCTGTCGGCCAAAGTAACTCCTATATCGTCCAGCACCGGGTTCCCCTGAATCACGCCCATTTTAATGAGTGCCACTTTCAGACCTCGGCTTCGGTAGTGCCAGTAAAACAAGATTTCGTCTCATCCTTTTGCTTTCTACGCTCAGCATTGTTCTACAGACTTGCCGGATTATTGACCTGGTTGTCAGAGATTTATATTCGGGAACAGACTCAGAAGAGCTGATTTAGGTATGGGTTTGTATCTAGACCTCAAAACGGAGGCTCAACATTGGAGAGAAATAATCAAGCAAAACTTGGTCAGTCAAGTCTAGGCGCTGTCACTGGGTGGGTAGTAGAGGATAATCACAGCAGCAAGCAAGTAAAATCCGTAGACAGCAGGTACGACATGTCATTCACGGCATAAAGATACCCCTCCCTATCCTCTTGCCTTGACTAATACTTCATACTTGGCCATCTATCCATGGTGGGCTAGGCCGGCTAGATTGACGCATCAGGACCACTTGGCTGGTACCTTGTCTCCAAGCACCGTAAAACAACTAACGAAAGTTTCCATGTGCCATGATTAATGTCTAAAGTTCTCTGCGCGTTGTAGGAGTTTGCAAAAGCTTTTTGCCCGGCAACTATACCTATAATGTTGCGAGGGACGGGCGTCTTAGTGAATCACTAAAACCTATTGAGAAAGCTCAGGTGGGTTAAATCTGGCATCGAGTGTCTGGTTTAGTTATCGTATGCATAGCTAATCGCAAGTTATACAGCAGCTATCATGTATTGACTAAAGATTATAGTTGTAAGATCTAAATGCCAGTTAGAGCTCAATCGGGTGGCGATCGAATAAGAAAGGAGCTATTACTGGTGAAAAACGGGACAAAGTTTTCTACAAGACATTACAAGTGGACATATGGAGCATGATGAATCAACAAGTATTGAAGCGAGGTAGACATTATATTTAAGCAGGCCTAGCAGGCCTTTTTAGGATGCGAAACGAAGGGTCCAACCACCACCACCACACCACAACTATCCACTCCACTCCACCTGTATCTGCCTCCTCATGAGACAGAGACTCAACGACCGATACTGTAGCTCCCACATAACGACCCGCTTAGCAGGACTTGACGGAGGAGTACTTGCAGGCAGAGCTGGGTCCGCTGCCAAGCTTCTTGGGCTCGTTGCCGGGGGTGGTACCCTGGAACTCAGTGCAGACATCCTTGACGGAGCTGGCGCAGGTGCCGCTGATGGTGGCCTTGTCGCCCTTGTTGGAGTTGATACCGGCGATGAGCTTTCCGTTGTAGGCCTTGACGTTCTTGACGACGACGTTGCGGGTGCCCATCTTCTTGCAGTTTCCGCAAGAGCGGTAGAGCTTGCCGAAGTCGACAACAGTGAATCCGTCGATGGTCACGGTGCCGAGACCGTTGTGCTGGATGACCTTGTCCTCGGCGCCAGTGGCACCGCCGCCCTTGACGAGGGCGTTTCCGTCACCCTTGAGGGTGAGGGCATCCTCGCAGACCTTCTTCCACCAGACGTTCTCGAGGGTGCAAGAGCCCTTGCAGTGAACGCCCTCGATCTGGTCAGCGCCGATGATGACGTTCTTGAGGGTAGCACCGTCCTCAAGCATGAAGACAGCGTCCTTGTCGCCGCCCTCCTTCTGGCCAGTGCACTTGACGCCACGGCCGTAGGTCTTCATCTTTCCGTCAAAGACTCCCTTGACAGCCTCGGGGGCCTTGAAGGTGACGGATCCCTTGGAAGAGGGGATAGGGAAGCTGGCACGCTTCTCGAGAGCGCCCATGGTGTTGGGAGTCATGTCGCCCTGGGGCATGGCGAAAGCAGCCGAGGCGAAAAGGCCGGTGAGGACAGCAGAGAACTTCATTTTGGCGAATTAAGTTGTTTGTTTGGGTATGTATAAAAAGTGTGTGTGTGTGTGAATGAGTGACTGTAAAAGAGTGTATAACCACCAGGGCTAATGATTGTGAAGAAAGTTGGAAAGCTGAAAGAGAGAGAATGAATGATGAGTGACTGATCTGGATTGCTTCTTGGCCATATCTGACAGTTTATATAGAGAATCGCAGCCCCTAGCCTCGATTCCACAGACTCGGGAGAGGTCGAGCCAGCGGTCTAGATACTCCATCAGCCATGGTCTCAGATCGCAAACTAGCCGTAATAGAATCAGGCGCCGGACCTCTGGCCCACAGATCCGCAGTGACAGGCAATCACAAGGATGGCACGTCTTCCGGAAAAATATGCCTGGCGCGGTGATGGACGATAGCGTGTAGGAGGCGAGCGCCTGCTGTTTCAGGCTAATAGCCGTAGAACTGGTACGGGGATCAGTGGTACGGCGGGATACGAGATAACAGCCTCGATGATTCGGCGGAAAATATAACGTCCGTCACGGTGGGTTTCCATATTGGGATCCTTGTCCGAGATGAGGCCCACGGAGGGGCACCGATGTGGCGTTTCTTGACCCAGAAGCCTTAGAGCGAGATGACAAACTCCTGGATTCTTTTCTGTGGGATTGAAGTGATGGATAGGTTAGTAAAAGGAGAAAGGAGGTTTCATCGCAAGGAAGAGAATTCAAGTCACCGCGCAAGAAGGGAGGTCCATTCTCGGACAGGTCTAAGGAGAGTGGCGAGCACCATTCCCACGGTCAACGGTGAGAGCTCCAAAATTCACGGGTCAAAATCTTTAGGAACCTCGTGGAAGAGTATCGTGTAAGATTCGCCACAGGAGAAAGCCCCCGGAATGTGGAGCATTTTCTATAATACGAGTTATAGCTTGTACAACCAGCATTCAGCGTCAGGTCATGATACCCTCGACCAAGTCTAGATTTATAAAATCTATGTTGACTGTCCGGTTTCAGGCGTATTTGCTGTCTTGGGGTCACACAGGGGTGTGAAGAGATTATTAGCGCGTATTCACTAAAGTCCGCGGGTCATCATTATTAGTGATGATAAGGCTACGCTATAAAATTCCATGCTGCTCACTACTAGGAAGTTTTGGTACTAGATGGGATAATCAAGATACGTACGCAGCCCGGGACATACATATTGGGAATTTTTACCAAATGCTAAAGAAGCTGGAATATTCAGCAATCAAAGAGCCCCAAAGTGACTTGCAGACGTCCAAAGTCAAGGCCATCAATATTTCAAGCTCACCCACTACGATTAAGATTAGGTCTATCTTGACTATGACGAAGAAAAGTATTATCTGGCATATTAAAAGAGTATATTCAAGCATACTTGAGTCGAAATCATAGGATATATAAATGATTTCCTAAGTCGCGGGAGACTGCACAGACGACAGGTTGTATTTACTTTATATCATATAATGTTTCCAAGAATTTGAAAAGTATGAATTTTTAGTTCTAATAATATATGGAAGATAGTAGATAGTATCCTTCCTCCCATCTGGCAGTAAGTAGAGACTATCCTGTGTGGTTTTGTGCATTGTAGGGTAAGTATCACGAGTAGCAGTCAAAACAAAAACAGGAGGTTGAAAACAGAACTGACTGGTCTGTAACCGTTAATCTACTATTAAATGATATGCCTGAATTAGAAATGATGGAAAGAAATCAGCATCATAAATGTCTTGTATCGCAGCGCGTCATAATGCAAGCACAGCTGACGCATGACGTCGTTATTCAACCTCGAACAGCGTAGGGGGAGACCAGGTCGATAAGCTGAAAGCAGTCCCACCTCAAGTGGACTTATCCTGGTCCACGATAACGATCAGGTCAGGCCCTGCGATTCATAAACCGCAATTCCCATATTCTACGAGCCGCATAATTACGAGGACAGCTCTTATTTTGGCATTTTCCAGACCAACGACGACTCCATGGCTACTGAGCATGTCGATGGCCCCAAGGCCGAACAACTCTCGCTCGAATTCCTCCTTCGCCATGTCGACGATGAACCCACCATTGCCGATTATCGCTTATTCCACCAGGCAGTCAACGGTATCAGAGAAACAGCCTTGGGCTTCGCAGTCATTGGCGAGGTCCAAGGTGCGACCAAACTCCTTGAGATTGTCAAAAATCAGGGCCTGGATCCCTTTAAAATAGATGACGGGACTGATATGTTTCGCAACCCATGCATGTACTTCGCCTGGGAAGCGACCTTATCATGGCCATCTTGTGTACCCGAGGAAGAGCGCACCGAAGATAAACTCCAAGAACTCGAATCCCAAGGCCGGAAACTGTGGCTGGAGAGGTTCAGCGAGGAATGGGAAGTGTCGGAGGAAACTGCGAAAAAGGCCCTGGACATGGCGTACATGGGTATATCAACAACTCTTCCTGACTACAACGGCTCTCTAGCCGGGCAGGTTGATCAAGCAGAGGTCATGTGGAAGAATGGGGATTTCTCGTATGCGGCAAACCCCAATGGACCCATGACAGTTCGGTACGCGAAGGCGGCCATGTGGTGGCGCCAAGGCATCTACCCTTATCCTTATGTTCAAGTATACCGAACAGCGGGCTTGATGATAGCCCTCGACATCTACCTGCGAATGGGCAACGACCAAGAGGCGCAGGGCGTGTTTGAGACAATCTGCGGACGTTTTCACTACGAGGAGCAGGTCGCACAGCTGGCTTGCTCGCGTATGGCCTGGAAAAGGCTTCTCACAGTTCCGGCACGACCTATACTCGATCTCCTCAACATCCACGCAGCGAAACTTAGGCCGGCCGTGTCTCGGGCTGTGCAAATGGCCGAGCATCGACTGGAAAACGGGCCAAGGCAGCGATACAAGAACGCGAGCATGGAGAAGCTAGCTCACGCCGTAAGCGAAAACACGTTCCAGAACTGCCCCTACGACGTGTTAGCAGCATGTCGCCCGCCGGGGCAGCCCCGGGATCGACCAGGGGATGCCGCCGGTCTTCTTGGACCGGGATGTTCCACTTCGGAAATTGCTGCTCTGGAAGAACGGCTCGGAGCCACGCTTCCTGGGGACTACAAGGAGTTCCTTAGCGTCACTAATGGCCTGGGATCCATGTGGGACGGGCAGAACCCCGTGGATTACCTGGTTAGCGCCAAAGACGTATGCTGGCAGAATGTTGATTTCCTTGGAGAAAACGAGCTTCCTCTCCTGCGTGAGAGCGATCCAACACCATCTGCCGATAACAGATTAGACTGGCCCCAGGTCGCAGAGTTCAGGTGCATCTGTCTTTTAGGTGACCTCCTCAGTGAAAAAAATAACGGCCACCTCTTTCTCCTGGACGGCGAGTTCATTCAACCGTCCAAGGACTACTTTTTCAGGACTTACGACGAGCGAAATGAAGACCAGCAGCGGGAGCTCCGTCGCGTAGTGGAAGAGACATATGGTAGCATGTAAGCCTTTCGGAACTTGGAATATGCGCTTGTCAGCTGGACGTTATGTGACTTCACGTTTTATCCGTACAACGGAGTCCGTGACCTTCTTGAGCGGGCTGCTGAAGGGGCCTTGTACAAGGATCGGCCTTGGTTGAATATCTTTGAACCTCGATTCCGCCGCCTGGCATGATCCCGTGAAGGGGAGATGGTTGGAGGAAGCGTCAGTCTCAGTACTGAGATGATTTAGTTGAAGATCTGGACGTGGCCACCGAACGTAACATTGGCTTATTACAGGTTTTATTTGCTTCAGACCCAGATGCTAAAAGAGATCCCTAGACCCTGCTTCTGCTTTTTGTAGCTGTGAATTGGTGTCGCGCAAGACTGAGTGAGCCATGTGTCAACTCACACTCTTCACTGGCATCAAACTATCGCTAACTTGGCCGAGTGGTTAAGGCGCTGTGTTTAGGTTCTCATCAGAAACCAAACCCGCAGTGGGAAACCGCGGAGGTTCGAACCCTCCAGTTAGCAAGTGATATATCTTTTGATTTTTGTTCGGAGGTCGCGGAGGTGCTGGGCACTACACCATATATTTTCTATGTATCTATAACTACGTGCTCCATGTGTGTGCCTTGTGCAGGTTGAAATATTAGTCTAAAGACTCCGGTTCATGCGGCGAGAATATTTGTTCTTTCCGAAACCACAACCCTCGTACTCTTTTGCCTATTCGTAATACTGTACAGAAATTCCAGTCGCATTTGAGTGTTACTTATGCTACAACCTCGTAGCATTCTCGTTGCACAGTTGCAGCTATCTCAACTCCTCTGTTGTGTGGTATATATAGTTCAATACTAGTTTAAAATTTGAGAGCTCAATGCATCCAACAAGATTAGTCACCACCGAATAACCCCTATTACTTATCAAGAGGTGTAGAAAATTTCAATCGCTGTGCTTCTATCCCTCTATTGCTCTCAAACTACGCGTATCAAATCCCACTCGCCGCCTCTGGCTCGACCTCACTGAACCCTGTCTCTTGGTCTCAACCCTTCAGCCCCAAAGCTTCGACAACCTCTTGTGCCGCTCGCCTGCCAGCGCTCACAGCACCCTCCATATATCCATAGAACCTCGTAGATGTCTCTGTTCCCGCCCAGTGGATTGGTCCCACAGGTCTGCGAATCCACTCAAAGTGTGTAGTCATGATACCCGGCGGCGGCGAAGCGAGAGGACATCCACCTGCCCACTCCTCGTGGAGCATAGAATGGTAAAAGAACTCGATGGGTTCCAGAGCTTGCCTGCCAAACATGCCAGCAAACTCTTCAAGAGCGATGCGCCTTTGCTCGTCTTTGGATAAAGTCGCGAATTCGCGGGCTTTGCTTCCCGTGGCGAATCCCATCAACTTCCCTTCAGCGCCAGCTTCTGGCGACGTCGCGTCATAAGAGACAGAGATGTACCCCTCAAGACTGGTGGCCTCGCCCCGAAGGCCATCATCTCGCCAGAAGGGCGTCTTGTAGGTGGCAAAGACCTTGGTGTAAGCTCCGAGCTCCATTGATTCAAGAAGTGCTTTCTTCTGGCCCGGGAGACACGGGTCGAAGTTTACTTTGGCAGCGAACTGAGGGGGTACGGCAAAGATGACACGCTTGGTGCGGTACTCGCCCTTGGTGGTGGTGATGGTGCAGTTCGTGTCTCCGTCAGTGTACTTGACGCGTTGGACAGGCTCGCTCAGCCTCACTGTCTGATCACCGCCTATGCCTTCTCGGATTCGTTCCGCAATGGCAGTTCCGCCGCCCTTGGTCATGTCTTGTTGAAGTCCACCATCGGAGCTAAAAGCCGCAGTCGCACTGCCAAGTGTCTTTAGGACATAGACTGCGTAGAGAAGGGAGATATCGCAGCTTGATCTCCCAAAGATGGCCGGAATTGCCATCTCCATCATTGCCCTGCCCGCCTTGGTGAATGTGTGTCGACGAATCCATTCCTCAAGCGTTATCTTGTCCCACGCCTTGGCTTTTGGATGTGCCCAGGGTGCTTCGACGTCGATTGATCGGACCAGTCTCTCAAGTTGTTGCAATACCAGGCCAGCGTCAATGACCTCCCACGGCTTCAAGGGTGGGATCAAGCCTGAATATCCTTTTGCTTGACCGCGGTAGCGAAATATGATTTTACCCTTTTGGGGTATCGGAAAGACCTCTACTCCGTACTCCCGGGCCAGACTATACATGGCATCCTGCTTTAGGCCGAGAAACGAGCCTCCGACATCCCAGTATTTGCCATCACCAAGATGGATTGTTCTAGCACGGCCACCGACACGATCACGTGCCTCGAGAACAAGAAATCTAGGCCGAGATGCATGCTCATGCAGAGCCTTGGCGGCTGCCAAGCCCGAGTATCCAGCGCTGACTACGATGCAGTCGTAGAGACGGTCCTGTTGATCTGTCATGACCGGCCACGTCTGATGGTGAGTTGGGGTAATTATGCTGTGGTCGATCTCCAAACAGCCGATTCTAATCGAGAGATTTACTATGTAAAGGCGTGAGGAAAAGAAATCTGGACTTATGCTAAGGAACGGATCGTCCACTGACTTTATTCTCCTTGGCAACCATTTTGGACCCAGGAGATTGCTTAGTGGCTTACTAACAACAGCCTGGACAACCTAATCGAATACGAGGACAATATGTTAAAGCAGTTCTATATCCGGATCAGCCACTGAAAAGCCCTGTAGTCGAATGTTTAATATGCCAAGACGTTACATCAGTCAGCTGAGGTCATCTCTAATCTCCACAACATGTCATTCGCAAAGCGTGTACAACTTCAAATGGCAATTAAATACCCCTATACACTATGTTCTGCTCTGCAAAGTGTCTTGATCGACAAACCAGATATGGCTGCATAGAATGAGAGTTATTCTATGTGGTATAGTCAGAATGCGTTGAGCTGTCGAATAGAATGGCGTCTCGAGCTACCATGAGCGAGCTGACGTGAGATATCGTGGATATTTTCCGACACAATCGCTAATCTTTCGGCCTCAATCTCAGCTTTTACTATTGTTTAAATGATGAAATGGCCCTTGCTGGCACTTGACCCGGGTGTTGTCATAACCAGCAAACTTCTCGGGGTGATCGCTTTGTGGACGCATGCTTTCACATATTAAAATTCTTGTACTCCCTAAACCAAAGTTATTATTCGGGCCTCCCAAGACTCCAATGGACATTCTGCTGCATCGAGGTTAATATAACCAACTCTCTGATAGACAGTCTCCGCCTTGGCTTCCACAAGTTGAATCACCAAGCCCTCATGCAGTTTCTCAAACTCACCTTCGTCGCTGGACATGTTAGTGAGAACAAGCAAGACTAGATATTTCTCCCTCGAGTACTGGCCCACATCGACCTCAAACCTGCTTCCTTCCTTCCCTCTACTTAGAATCGTAAGTAAATAATCCCCAGCAGCGGCCTTTCTCAGAAGAACTGTACTTCGACTGTTGACCTCAAGTTGTCGCTCCCCATCTCCGCTGGGGTCATCAAACGCAGCGGCCCCTATCCCACCACTCAGGTAGCCAGCCTCCACGACCTGATGACTGCGAGTCAACGGGAAAGTGAGCCCTTTAACCTTGAGACGAGCGTCCTCGACTTCCCCAAAAGGGTTTCCTTTGGCACGAAGTGTCACACTGTAGTCGATCAGCTCGAGGTCCGTTGAACTCGGTGGTATCGTAGGTGTTCCGTCACTCTCGTATAGCAGGATCCGCTGATTTGTGGTGGCCCAAGACCAAGATGGCCCTTGATATGGCTTAGCATGCTCGCAATACCGCACTTCGGACTGCCAGAGCAGACCTCGCCTAAAGTCTGAACTCCAAATTCCAGCCAGATAATCCCCAAGGAGAGGATAGAAGCCTTGTACCAACCCCGAAAAAGCTGGAAGTTTATCAGAGCCGAACGACAAGCTTCTCCGGGTGTAAGCTAGCACTAATCGATAGTACTCGTCGAGCAATTCGTCTTTGCTCGGTGGTTGTATTTGGGATAACTCGAGGCCACCAGAACAAGGCAGTCCTGGTGGGAGGGTGCAATGTGTGCTATCTGGGGTTTTCCTTCCCATCGGAGTTCCATCGGCTGTTTGGAAACCCTGCATGCATCTCCAGAATATCTGCTTGGTACCAAAGAACAGGTGTCTGGGAGAAAGAATATACTCTTGAAGGACCCATCCACGGGAAGACAGCGGGCTTCTATAGTAGAGACTCAAAAGATCTTCTTCAGTGAAGTCCTGCCTCTCCGCCCTGACTTTAGCGAGCTGATTATCCCGGAACACTCTGAGATTCACCGGCTTTGGGCTGTTGGAGACCGTCGACGGAGGATTGAGGATGCCGACCGTGCTCCCTTTGGAAATTAGGGCAGATATTGTCAGGGAGCAATGCTGGTAGATGGAACCCATCTTCTTCGACTCTTGCTCCCAATCATGCTTCGAGTTTTGGATGATGCATAAGGAGTCGATCCATAAGTATCTAATACCGAGTTCTCGGGTGATTTTCACGGCATCTTGAAAATTGCGTGGCAATGCCGAAAAGGGCAGATCGTTCTGGAAAGCCGAAAGGGATTCCGTGGTGAGAAGAGGCGAGATCCTCCCACCCCAGCAATGGCTGAGCGCAGTATAGTTGGCTCTCTTTCCATTTGAAACAAACAGGTGTAGATCCTTAGAGCCTCTCACGTCGATGACTCGGGTAGGCAGCTTCGGCACATCTTTGGGGCATCCTACATGGGTTTCGGAGCACTCAGAAAGCCAGCCCCTAGCGATGTCAAAGTTGGCTGTGGAATCTAGGGCAGATTCGACATCGTGGCGGCCAATTCGAAATGGCCCTACATTTGTGGACTTATCTGTCAGCCTGTTAGTCTTGCAGAGAGGTATAGCTCACTGGCAACGCACCTCGGGGCGTGCTGAGTCTCAAGTGAAGAGTTGGGAACCCATGTGGGCCTTTCTCTGGTGTTGAGGGAGCATCTTCTCTGAGTCCAACTTGGACAAGAAGAGTATCAAATACCTTCACCAAATCAAATGACTCGTCAGGCCAGACGTGGTCAGTATTGATAGATATCTTGACATCTGATTGATCAACAGCCATGGCTGCCGTGTACATGGAGCTGCCAGGGTCGCATTCCGAGCCCTTCCATTCTATCGGCCAGAAAGGACCTCTGGGCGTTCCCTTGAAACAGTCTAGTATTAACTGGCAAAAGTCGCATCCGTCTGCAGCTGCCCGCTCAAGGTCTCTGAAACAGCGGTGATGAGCATAGAAGCCATGTTGAGGGAATACTGAGGCTTGTGACTCTTCGTTTATGAGGCCTACTAGGTCGCTCAAGAAAAGCCCGGCACAGTACTTGCACCGCTCTACCATTCTGGGAACCAACCTAGGGAGAGGCCGCGAATATCTGCCTGACAGTGGACTTCCAGGGCTTTAGCTTGAGGATGATGATAGACTGTACCAAGGATAATCAATGATGCCCAACCCCGCATTTGCTTGTGGAGTCAAGAGAGACGAGCCTATAATATTAGAGGGAGAGGTATCATGTTCAGAGACCGGCAAGAGTTAAGGCGGTCACGTGATACCCCCGTTGAGTCTTTGAAGAATGTTGGAAGAAGTGAACGTGCTCTAGTCTATGTGCGTTTCCTCTATTAAAGAGGGATTTTCTGTCACAATTTCAAAGAACACGGTTTTTTCTATATCTTTGATATTATATCCCGATATTAGTATAGCTACCTAATTTTAGT